>CABEEJ010010374.1:0-14487 GCA_901482245.1 Timema douglasi
GGACCCCCATTGTTCGTTAATTGCCTCCATTGTTCGTTAATTGCCTCTATTGTTTGGGCTCGAAATCGACAATCCCCCCTACTTAGGTGGGTGGTACTTGTTGTCAGTCTATTGTCCGGCCGTGACCATGTGGCAATATATTGCCAGGCCGTGGTTAGGTGGGTGGTACTTGTTGTCAGTCTATCGTCCGGCCGTGACCATGTGGCAATATATTCTCAAACCAGGGCCCTGGGAGTAAAGATGGGCCACCGGAGTTTATTAAAGCTGCTATGCAGGAAAATCATTATTAAGCTTGATTCACAACATTCGCCGAAAATAGAAAACAGAATCTGCCTTAGTAGTGCAACAACTCACTCGCTGTATGTTGACCCATGATGCATTGCAACAACTTAAAACAGCTGATTATCAACCTATTTTATTTTATAGTGGATAAGCATAATATTTTAAATTATTCTACAAGTGGGTGTTTTTAAATTATAACGCTGTGTCGTGGCACAATCCAATAAATCGAGACATACGTTTGACATTAACGGGTTATTACAAATCTCCCCACAACGGCCAAAGAAGATGTCTGCTTGCTTCTTACTTAAAGCGCATGCGTTGTCAAATGCACATGCGCACTGATTTGAGATTTGATTGGTTCTCCTGTGCCGAACATCTCAGGCAGAGCAAATGAAGTAAATTGAGCTGAACAGCTCGCACCGATAAGGCGGAAATCTTGCGATTGGCTTAGAGCTCGTCACGTGACCCCGTTTCTGTTCTGCGCTAGTTTTTCGGCGAGCGTGTGAATCCTCAGTAACTCATCTCTGCTAAAATCCGTGTGCATGGTTATTTTAAAGCAGACAGCTTTGTTGGGTTTTGTGAGGAGACCCGATGTTCGTGGGTTCAAACCCGGCTGGGGTCGACGGGTTTTTCTTTAGTGATAAAATTCCGTAGCACAACCTCCTTTGGAGGGTAAATAAATCCGTTTGACCCATGTAGATTGTGGCATGTGAAAGAACCCTGTAATATATGTGGAATGTGAAAAAACCTTTTCTAGCAATATTGGTAGCTCCTTTCGCTCTCGATCAAATAAATTCTCGTGTTCTGATACAATAAGTCTATTGAGAAAGTGCACGTTAAATATCTTAAATAAATAATCAATTGATTTTGGTTTACGTTGCAATGCATTATGGGTAAACATACAGCGTGGGGATTGAGGGACCACTTTATCAGATTCCACTCTCTATTTAAGGTGAGAGTGGGAATACCATTTTTGACCATTGGAACACCAAAGTGGGTCTCTACTCTTATTAGCTAACATATTAGGAGAAATTATTATTCCTCTATAATGTGTTACTGGGAAAAACAGAGTCGAAATGAGTATTACACCCCCATACCTGGTGACGGCTAAACACAGTACCGCTTTCTGATTTGAATCGTCTGGCGGGAGGGGGTGGGGCCTTGTACGCTAACTTATCCAGGGCTAAAACTTAAAAGCAGGGTCCGAAATAGTTTACAATGGAAACGTAAAGCTTTGGAGAATATAATATTAAATATATTTTTACGTTTTACATGTTGACTAACCAGGATTCGAACTAACACATCTTAACAGAGCTGGTAAGTCAACACATAAAGGTGAAATGCCTGAGTGGCTTGGACCATGACATAGAGACGTTGTTGAAATGGGGTATATAAAAAAACTCAATTTAATATCAATTAAGAGGATAACAAAACTTTACAAACTTTAATTTCAGTGAAAACTGTATTAGCGACGTTGCCTACTTGGGCCGTGTCTGAATAGTCCATCTAAGGGCCCTTGGAAGCCATGTGCACTTTAAAGTTGCAATGGCGTCGGATTAAAGGCCGGAAGTGATTTTTGATGGTGTCCGAATTCTCTTAAAGTGTACAATTGCACCCCTTATTGCGCACTTTACTAAGGGACATACGACTTTCCCTTTATAGCGCACTTTAGTTAAACTAGCTTATTATTTTGTGAAAATGAAATAAAACACACACATTATGTTAAATAAAACTAGTATGGTTTGATATTTGTTTATATACATGAAGTTAAACAGTTAAATTTCTCTTTATAGTGTGAAAAATCTCTCTCAAAAGGAAATTTATTTACGAGTTAAAAGATCTTCACTAAAATTTGTTTGAGAATAATACTTTACAAATATAAGTAAATTAACTAGGGAAATATATGTATTTATATAATATACGTATATATTTAACAATTTCTCTACATATGCAAAAATGTTTGACATGCTCTTTGGTATCCTTGCGTACATCGCGCTTCTTTTGGCGCGTAGATGTAATTTCTTTGTTTATTCAGCAGCCAACCATTCTGGCAAAATGTTTCAAAACAAGAGATGAACATGTAACTTGAGTAATTTCTTTTGTAATTCCTATAGGCCTATGCATTTATCTGGCAATACATTTATATGCTTTAAAACAACTTGTTATTAATGTAAGCTAGGCCTAATTTGTCAGCTTTCCAAAAATTTTAAAGTTTATAAAACTGTGATAGGATTGACAATTTTTTGGCACACTTTTACAAATACGTTTTTTTAACAATAGCCCATAAAGGGGTTAAATAAATAAAAAAACATAGTTTAACTTCACTTTACTTTTGTCTACTTTTAAACATATTATGCCATTTTTATCATGATTATTGTAAAATAACATCAACGGCATATAATTGATTTTATTATTTACAGGGACAGTAGAACAAACCCTAAGGTTCATATAATTAAGGAAGATAAATGATAAATAAGAATTTGCGCCTTAAAAAAACATCACCATTGATGAATGACGCCATTGACATAACACTATCGAAATTCAATATCGTTATCATGGAAGTACATGTTTAAGAATTAGCCACCAGATGGCTCTAGCTGTACTTTGCTGTCCGAAAACTATTATGCACCCTATGTACTTAGGTGCACCAGATACGTATTATATTATAGCGTGCAGTAAAGTGCACAAGTGGGTAGGGGACAGACTATTTCAGTCACGGCCTTAGATATTTCTAAGCTATTTTGCTAAGCGGGCTGCATCTTAACTTGACTCACCTAAGCGCTCTAAGCACTAACATACTTAAGACATCAATGTAGGAAATAGAAACAGATGAAATAAGATGAACAGTTCTCCCTGCGATGCTTCTTATAAATGTGCTGATAGCACTTCCCCTCTTGCACTGACGAATTTTCACACACACTATTGTATTTGCACTTTGAAAATACTGACTTAATTTGTAAAATTTCCTGTTTCTTGTTTCCTATTCTAGATAGACATATTCTTCCACGAGCTTTTCAATCTACATCCTGGCAGGAAGATTCCTACAGACCATTTTCGTGACCAAGACAAATAGCCTAATTTGTAGGTGATTTATTTAAAAAACACAAAAAGAATTCAATTTCTAAAAAATAATGTTGTGGCACTCTAGGACTATTTTTAGAATGATTGAAGAATTTATGATTTTTTGTTTCAACATTATATCTTTAAAACTCACCGGTTAAAACGTAAATTCCTTTTTCAATGGGAAATCCTTTCTTGATCTGCCACGCGACTTGACGTAATAGGTAGGCAACCTTTTTAAAATATGCTTTAGGAAAGTTGGCACAAGGACAGAGGTACATGGGTGCATTGTGACCCAACCAAAGTTTGGCTGATGGATATATTTTATTTCTAGCCAACCAAACTCTAAGACAAAATCAATAACAATAGTTTAAACAAAGTATTTGTAAATTTTGAAAAAGGATACATGAACACAGGGATCGAACCAAGACCTCGTGACTCAGGATCCCGTGTTTAGTTGGTACTTTTTGGATAAAAGAAAACAGGAAGTAAAAGGTTATAAAAAAGTATTGTGTGCGTTTTTGGAACTATTATTGTCAGCTAAAGATTCGAAGTCACAGAGTATGCTTTCAGTAATTTTATGATGTTGCTTGTGAAATATGTTTATTTCGTGTTGTTTTTTGGTACTAATCCAACAGCATTATTTCGTTTGGTATCTTAGTGAGCTTAGTTTAAAATGCTTCTTTCAATCTACTACCATTTCTGTTTTTTAGCTAGTATATTTAAACTACTTATTTTGCCGTTCATTGCAACAATGTCTGCACGTAAGAGAGCCACTGTTAGCGTACTTGCATTTGTGTCTTAAATTTAGGTATTTTTCAGATTTTTATGCATTCAAATGAGAAGGTAATAATATTTCTTTGACCATTCAAAATACGTGTAAGTAACCTCTCACGTGTCACCTGTCATTCGATCTTAGATTTACATGGATAGAGCTGGGTCCTTGACTGGAAAATCTTTAGAAATTAAATCTCTTTTGAAGCTATTTATAATAGGCCTCTTCCAGCAAATTTTTGAAAATCGGATGCCTCTAAAAGCTATTCGAAGTGTTATGAAAGGCCATCTTTCAACTTCATATTCAATAATATCAGAGGAGAGTGAATTGAATTAAGATAGAATTACTAACCATAGTTTAAAGTATTAGTAAATTTTGAAAAAAGACACTTGAAAACGGGAACCAAACCCAGAACCTCGTGGCCCAGGATCCAGTGTCCAGGTATTACTTTTCAAAATTTATGAATATGATATTTGATGCGGGTACATTCCTAATTAAAGATCATTCCAATCTCTCAAGTTTCGTTTTACTGCGTTTTAAACTGCTTTATAATTGAGGCTAGCGTGGCCAGAGTGGGGAATCGAGGCTTATCACATGCTCGACCAATCCGTGGAGGGGAGTTATCATAGCAACCGAAGCACGTTGCCAGATTTCTTGACAGTCACTGAGTATGCTTGCACAGTAGTGACGCGTGAACTCCCGCTATCTGGCAACTATGCTCCCCAGCCTACCCACCACGCGGAGCCTAAAACAGTTTAAATCGCAGTATAGTCAGGTACAATGAATTGTACATGCGTATTCTTTTTCCATTTTGCCTGAAGACTAAGAATTTTTCTAAAAGTTGTTTATCTGTGTGGATCTTTGGTAGGAGAATACTGTGAGGTGTGTAAATAAAACTGTGAACTGCGTATATAAAACTTTATTTTATTAATGACATACTGCTGTGACAGCATTGTCTAAGGCACTAGTCTCACAATAGCCTAGACTGCCGATGGCGGGGAAATCGTGGTTTGATCCCGGCCGGGTGGACAGAGGGTGCTTTTTCCTAAATGGTTTCCCACGCTTTCTACACTTAAGTGTGGGTACACTTCCTGTGAATTCAACCTTTATCATTCTTAACCCATTAGCGTAGTTGTGTAGTACATAAGCGTAAAACCGGAATGAGTAGTAAGACGCAGTGTTATAAAAAACTAATAACGAATGCCATTAATTAGCGCTAAACGATCTTTATTTAAATACCTTCCAAAGAGAACAAATGTTTTCAAATATATGTCGGGAGAGGGTCCCTGAGAATCGCTTTCTTACGAAGCTTCGCCAAACACCCATATAATGCGAGATACTCCTGTGCACCCGTAGCCTCGACTATATTACTGTGATAATCAGGAACTTGGATAGCAGAGTTGAACTAGTCTTGTTTTAGGAGAGCAGCAAAATCTCAATTCACATCTTCCCGAGGATTGAAGGAGTGGGAGGGAGGAATTGACAAGTTCCAAGGGTTGTTCTCGTGAGTGGTAAACAGGGAGGAGCGCGGGGATCTGAGGGTGTATCAGAAGCCGCTGGGAAGGTTCGGGGTTAGGTGGTTTGCAAGGGAGTCTTTGAGATCCGGAATTTGAGGATTGAACTGTGAGAACTAGTTTGGGGTGAGGTAAATAGTCGAATCCTGCAGTGTAATTAGTAGAACGTTGGTATGGGACCGATGCCCGTTTGGTCCCATCTCAAGTTCATCGTTTAGTAGAGTTGGGCATTCCTAGTTTAGACGGCAATTGAGATGTAGAAAGTTCATAATAAAATAAAGGTTAGGC
Organism: Timema douglasi; assembly: GCA_901482245.1. Lineage (NCBI taxonomy): Eukaryota > Metazoa > Arthropoda > Insecta > Phasmatodea > Timematidae > Timema > Timema douglasi. Next base: position 5,920 of record CABEEJ010010374.1, read on the forward strand.
GTCCGGTTGTGCCGTGACTATATTATTGATGAGTGTGGAAACGAGAGAAAAGTCGCTGGAGTTTATGGTGAATACTTGGCAATGATAGATGATACTGGTGAGCAGTCGTTGTCTGGTTCTTACCCAGGGGAGAGGGGTTTCTTGTTGGGGAGTAGTCATTGTCTGGTCCTTACCCAGGGAAGAGGGGTTTCTTGTTGGGGAGCAGTCGTTATCTGGCCCTTAGCCAGGGTAGAGGGGTTTCTTGTTGGGGAGCAGTCGTTATCTGGTCCTTACCCAGGGGAGAGGAGTTTCTTGTTGAGTATCAGTCGTTATCTGGCCCTTAGCCAGGGGAGAGGAGTTTCTTGTTGGGGAGTAGTCGTTGTCTGGTCCTTACCCAAGGGAGAGGAGTTTCTTGTTGGGGAGTAGTCATTGTCTGGTCCTTACCCAGGGGAGAGGGGTTTCTTGTTGGGGAGCAGTCGTTATCTGGCCCTTAGCCAGGGTAGAGGGGTTTCTTGTTGGGGAGCAGTCGTTATCTGGTCCTTACCCAGGGGAGAGGAGTTTCTTGTTGAGTATCAGTCGTTATCTGGCCCTTANGAGCAGTCGTTATCTGGTCCTTACCCAGGGGAGAGGAGTTTCTTGTTGAGTATCAGTCGTTATCTGGCCCTTAGCCAGGGGAGAGGGGTTTCTTGTTGGGGAGTAGTCGTTATCTGGCCCTTAGCCAGGGGAGAGGGGTTTCTTGTTGGGGAGTAGTCATTGTCTGGCCCTTAGCCAGGGGAGAAGAGTTTCTTGTTGAGTATCAGTCGTTATCTGGCCCTTAGCCAGGGGAGAGGGGTTTCTTGTTGGGGAGCAGTCGTTATCTGGCCCTTAGCCAGGGGAGAGGGGTATTCTTGTTGGTGAGCAGTCGTTATCTGGCCCTTAGCCAGGGGAGAGGGGTTTCTTGTCGGGTGGCGGCCGTTGTTTGGGCCTTACCCAGAGATATCTAAGATTGGCCGAGTCGAATGGCTCATGGGGACGTAACACCGTGAACCAAAGATGTACCTCCGCCACTGTGTCTGACAATATATTTGCTATGGTGAGATTCTAGTTGAAATTTTATTGGTTTGCAAATGTTAAAGTTACATCTTTCTATCTTTTACATTGGTCATATTTTGCTATTCAAAAGTTTTTAAACGTGCTTCTATTTTTTTGTGATTATTTTTAGAATATTAGTCGAGTTATTTTCTTCATTTTTTTGTAATAATGGTTGTTTGTAGTTTTTTTCTTCACTTTCTTTGAGAGAACATCTACAGTTTCCATATAATATGTTATAATATACTATAATATGTTTTTACTATATTATTTTGAAAACATGGGTTTATTTTACTTTTAAAAACCTTAATTTCTTTTGGCCTATGTCTTACTACGCGTCCGGGCTATATAAATATAGCTATACACTAATTAGGTCAGGATGCATAAGGTAGAATTTAGAGTATACGAACTCACATCTAAGAAAAAAAGTCCTAGTACACTATTATTATTAGTAGTAGTACTGCGTCTTACTACCCGTTCGATTTATATGCACATACGCTAATGTGTAATTATAGGGTGATTATGATATAAAATGGAGGACCTACAGTTTAACGTGGGATCCGAACCACGACAGAGACCTGGCATTCCACACATTCACAAGTTGTGATTAATACACGTCTTGTCAGAGGTGAAGGAAGGATTTGTCAATCAGATAAATCAGTGTCGAGGGTTAAACCCCGTACCCCTAGCACAGAATTCTGACACCTTACCACTAGACCACCAGGTCTACCCAGCTCAGTACAGCAAGTCGTAATGTAAAACTCAGAATATACCAAACGGAGCACAGCACAGAATTTCTCCCGCTTTTATCTTAAAATAGACATTTACTAGAAACCCATATAAAATTTGTGAAACGAAATAATAGATCTATACATTGTTGTAGAAACACTACAACAATGGTCATAAATTAAACAATATACACTGTTATTTACTTACTCAATGGCATTAGGAACTAGGAACACTGTTACAGAACAAATTAGAAAAGAGAAACATCTTTGTCCACTAAAGAGCATAACAATCAAATTCATTTTCAAAGACATGAATTAAAGCATATATATGCTTAAAGCTCAGAAAATATTGGTTTTATAAAAATATATTTCAAATAAAAGAAATTTTCGCCCAAAGTACTAAAATTTTACAATAATAAGTTAATTCGTATCTCAAATAGTTGCGGAGAAATGATGAAAATTGTAAAATTTCCCCATTTAAAGTACCTTCAAAATTAAATTCATGGGAAAATGACGGCTGCCATGTTATTAATAATGATAAACAATGTCTGGATAAAAATTGTACTCAAAATCGTTTTAACGAATTTCGAGAAAATTGTTTTTTTAATCTTTTTTCCCCTTCAGTAAACTACCCTTAATTTTAGGGGTGGATATCTAATTCCAAAACCCACTCGGTGGTGCCTTATGGAAATTCCAGATACCAAGTGTGATCACAATCAGTTAAATAATTTCGGCTCTAGCTCGAGGTACAGGCAAACAGACGGTATTGCGAAAACCACTCTTTTGGTTTCAGGGGGTCATAAAATGTCAACATTTATCAAAATCTCAAGTTCGAATTTCTCAAGCTCACAATACTTTCTCTACGAGGTGCCGAAAGAAATTAAAAAGGGATTAATATAATGGGGAGTGGAAGAAGACACATAATTATGAGTTTTACACCCTGTGCTAGTCACGGGGCATTGTTAGGATAATAAAATCTCGTAGAATATGGTGGGGTAGGGCATGCAGCGCGAATGGAAGAATCTAGAACCTTGTTCAAGTTATTGACTTGCAAACCCAATGGGCAGAGATCGTTGGGCCGACCTAGACGCAGATGGGTGGATAACACTAGAATGGACCTGAAAGAGAGATATAGGGTGTAATGGATAGAACTATCTCAAGATAGTGATAGGGTGTAATGAGGTGGACTGGATGGAACTAGCTCATGACATGAATAGGGAGTAATTAGAGACTAGACTACCGATGGCGGGATATCGAATTTATAATCTCGGTCAGATGTTCTGAAGCTGGTTTGTCAAGTGATTTTACACTCTCCCTCCACGCAAATGTGGGTACAATTCCTATAAAATAAACCCCCTCATCCCTTAAACCATTAGCGTAACTTGCTCATAAGCGTACAACCCAAAAGTGTAGTAAGACATGGCACTAAAAATCCTACCCTGAAACCAACTTTATTTCGTTGCTGTTTCTCTGTTGCAGAAGATCGAGAAACCTTTCTTGGAAGCTGTGAAAACTACTTTAGGGGACAGGTACACAGAAAATATCGAAAACATCTACAAGGTGACCATCAAATTTATCATCGAGACTCTCATCAAAGGCTACGAGGAGAAGACATAGTGTAACTCAAGTTGATATGGCTTTGTTTGGTACCGCTACAAAATGTTCCGCAAGTTAAGTTCCGCGTCATAAGAAACACGAGAACATGACAGGGTGGACTCGTTCAGGTTCGTCATTATTGTGCTGCGATATCACTAGAACAGGGTTTAACATTTTTTGATAGAATAAAAGGATGCTTGAAAATGACTTTGTTCCCATCAACAATGACATATTTTGTTCGTAAATAACTATTAATTGATTGTTATTTTAGGAGAAAGATCACTAATTTTAAGCTTGTGCTATCCTGAAACCATCTGATTGAATGTGTCGTCCTAAACAGAGGAGCTTCATTTTCATATTTAATTTTACTGAAAATTTATATGAGACTCTATTGACCCACTTCGGTGGTCGTATGATACAAGGCGTCACTCTCACAATAGACCGAACTGCTGATGACGAGTAGATCGGGGTTCGAGTCTTGGTCGGGTGTACTGAGTATGACTTTATCTAAATTGTTCCCCACTTTCCTTCTATGCAAATACGGATAGATTACCTCTAAAATGATTCCTTCCCTATCCGTACCCAATTAGAGTAATTGTCATAAATGCGTTTTAGCTGAACAGGAAGTCAGACGTGGTGATAAAAAAGGGAGATTGGTTTTAAAAACTTGAAATGCACAATAGTATAGAATTATAAGAGTTCATTAAATTAGGTAGAAATAAACATTTATCTACCCGTTCAGAACGTGCAGATGCGTTAGAGAGGAAGACGGTAGAATTTAAGGGTAATATACTCGAATTTACGTAGTGGAATATCAGGTAATATTTTTTAACAGTACACCCAGCTGGAATTTAAACACTGACCTATGCGTTATCTGAAAAACCAGATTACATAATCTTGACATTTAGTCCAAATACCCACTGATACGGTTTGTGTTTTGTTTTAACTAAACCGTTTAGTTTACTATTTTTTTTTTTTGCTTGGTATTAAAACTATTCCCAACACATCTGTGTATTAAGTTTCGTTGATTATAATTTAAATGATAGATAATACGGACAAAAACAGTGTGGAAACACTGATAATCAATGTAATGAAATGTCAAAAATTGGGAAGAAAGCCAGCCTGTAAGGAAAGTTAGGTTTGGCCTTGATAAAAAACAAAAAACTTATCTCTTCATTATTTCATTATAAAATCATGTATTATGCTATTATATTATGATACACTTCCATCTTCAAGCCACTTTCAGCTACACATGTGTTACAATAACTGTCGGAAATATTACTTTCTAATATTAAGAAATACAAACACGTGATATGAAATACGAATATTTTATCAAATATAAACGTGTAGCTGTGAAATTGATCTGAAGATGTAGGTGTAAATAAATGAAGAATGGAGGGTTTTTTCTATCAAGGCCTAACCTAACAATTATTTTAGATTATCTGCCTTCCATATCACTTAAACTACATCATTGTACAATGTTACCTCACTGTTTTCTTAGATTTCTAAATTATTTAGAGAATTAAATAATTTAAATATACAGCCACATTGAAAATAGTATGCTCTTGACAAGAGTTTAAAATGTAAAAGTTTTCTATTGTCACATACAAAAATAGAGAGAATGTCTTAATAGTAAATTAAATTTTAGAATGTAACATATTTATTCATTTAATTATGTTAGTTACATTTTGTTCCATTTCCCTCAGAATAAAATCGTAAGTAATGTGTGTATTTGTCAACAAGTTACTGTTAAGAATCAGGTAATGTGCATTATAAAGTTAGTATAGTCATTATATGATATTATGTTAAAAAGAGGTTGAGCTTTTTAAGAATTTTACTACAATAATGGTCTATAACGAAAGTGCACTTTGTAATACATTTCCAAATCGTGTGTATCAAAACAATATTTCAATATTTTGACACAACAGAATCAAGGCGCTTATTATATTTTTAAAAAAACACCCACATCATAACATGTGCAAACGATTGGACCCCGGTCAGAGGTGATTTTTATACACTTGTAGTACATATTACTTATTTACATGATAAATAAACTCATGCGAATAAATTAAATAATTAATTTAATACAGCTACCGCTTTTAGGTCACGCCTACGAAGCCATAGCGGTTGAAACAAACATTTTACTTTTATTGTGACGTCATTGGTACCCACAACGTTTGAGCTGGACTCAACCAATAATCTATGTGGCCGTGACGTCACTAAAGGTAGAGGTAATCAATTGTTTATTGTTGTTTACGTTTAATTAACTGATCCCCGATGAAATAACTGGTATCAATGGCTATGAAACTGGAAAATATGTTTAGAATAATTTTAATTGTTGGTAAACTAAAAAAAATAAAGTATGATAGGCATTAAATCTACAAATTTGTTTGAATATTCATTCTAATGAGACATTGTTTTCTAGTTAAGGTAGAGAAAATGAAACCTATATTTTGTGATCAAAATAATTTAGAAAATAAAAAGCACTAGCGGAGATTTATGTTATGTTTATAATGTATTTTATTGTAAAATTATGTATACTAGAAAATGTTTGCTTTGTAAAAATTGTGCTTTAACAGGAGTGTTTGTATGTTGCTTGTAAAAGTATTGTGTTAAATATAATAAACATAATGATGGTATATGTGAGTTTGTATTGGTGCTCCTTGATTGGTTTTATCATTGATACTTTTAAAACAAGGGTTGTTAATTTATTAGGTAGCGCTGAGGATAGTATTCTTTTACAGACCGTTCACCTAAATTATGGTGGAGAGAGAATACTGTGACAAATCGAAATTGAAAATCTAGCCCTGCCAAACGGAGCTGACATTGGAGCTTTGACTTCCCAGTCAACGGCAGTCCAGTCTATTGATGCCTTAGACAATATGACCACCCATAGGCATCGGTATTGGTAATAGTGACATGGGTGGCATGAGTACACTCCTCCCTCATATTTTTCTTAAGGCCCCGGGTTCAATTCCTGGTCTAGCTGTAATTTTTTAAAATTTAAATTAATATGTATGCATAAAACATAGACCTGCAATTTAACCACGATTTCTCTCAACACAACACAATACATGTTTACTAACCTGTGTTTAAGGTATAGTGGGATTCTTAAAGGAAGAACATTATTTAACAGTTACTAAAACCATTTTAATATTCTTACGTCAAGTCATGTGATCTGCAACTGTAAATTTTGATAGATATTATCAATATTTTAAAATTAACATTCATAATATAGTAAAATGTTATTAATGTTGAGCGCAGAAAATTGATTGGTTTTTCTAAACTGTTCCTAGTTTGAAAATAAATTATACTCGGTTCATTTAGAGCAATATTTCCCCGAAACGGTGCTTCACCCAACTTCACAGGACGAGCCATCATCACCAAGGACTTGACCAAAGCCATTCACCATGACACCAGCAGTAGAGCGACATGAACACCATTACTCTGTATTACACATAACTTCACGTGACAGGCCATCATCACCAAGGACTTGACCAAAGCCATTCACCATGACACCAGCAGTAGAACGACATGAACACCATTACTCTTTATTCACATAACATCACGTCACGAGCTACCATCAATAAGGACTTGACCAAAGCCATTCACCATGACACCAGCTGTAGAGCGACATGAACACCATTACTCTGTATTCACATAACTTCACGTGACGAGCTACCATCACCAAGGACTTGATGAAAGCCATTCACCATGACACCAGCAGTAGAGTGACACGAACACCATTAATATGTATTCACATGACCACCGCTATATAAACAATGTTGGCCAGCTTCTTGCAGGGGTTATTTTCTGGGATGGGGGTTGGCGATGGGGCTGGTCTAGCCCCCCTCCCCCTTCCACCCCAGCATATAAAATAATCAAATGCATTGAATCCCACACCTTAATGTTGTGAATAGTGACTAACACTTCCCTCGCCCTATTTCCTACATCACCTTAGCTCTAATAGCTCTAATGTGCAGAAAATCAAGTGGCTTGAAGCCATAACTCCCCAGTATTTAAATTACTGAGTTTAGTATGGTAATAAATTGATAGCCGATTATTTATATTAAAATAAACATTTTACCTAAAACTTGTTATGCACATGTAGGTCCTACATTTTTAATTATTTTTATTGAGTCAGTGACTTATTATTACATTTTTATGTTTTTTTTACAAATCCTCTTTTTATTAATATGATTACAATTCTTTTTATATAATCTAGCAATATTATTAATAAAATTACTATAAATTAAAATCTTGATTATTAAAAATTATTAAATATATTCTTGAAAAAGCCTAATGAAAACAATTACCTCCGTTCTCAGACGACCGACACTTTTAGGTTCTCGTCTCAGTCCATTAAACTATCATAAAGCGTGACTCCGAACGGGTAATAAGACGCGACCAGCCTCAGTGGCGTTGTTGGCTAACGCAACATTTGCATGTTGAGCAAGACTGTCGAGGACGGGGAGATTGAGGTTCGAATCTTGGTCGGGTGAACTGTGGTGGCTTTTTCTAAATGGATTTCCACTTTCCCTCCACGCAAATGTGGGTTCACTTCCTCTCAAATTTAACAATAGCTATTCCTAATCCATTAGAGTAATTAGTACTTAGGCGTATAACCAAAATGCGTAGTAAAACGTGGTTTTAAGAAAAACCCTGCAAGATTACCTATGCAGACAACAAAATTATATTGTCAACTTGCTACTAAAGTGCACTACCTTAGAGCAATGTTATTATTAAAACATAAGATCTTGTAATCATATATTTTCAGCAATGTTTCAATGTCCATAAAAATTTTAAAATTTAATTTAAAGATAGTAAGACAAGTGAAACTCAAACATTCATGAAGTATATTGTAGTATTTAATATTAAAAAAAAAATTAAATCAAACAAAAAAAGTGATATAGAATAATAATTCTCAAGCTCAAAATGTATATCGGAAGGAAGAAAAAAAAGAGACATATTAGATAGAAGGGATCAATGTCACTTACTCTACCCTCTCCAGCTTACTTTTACTTAAGTGAGTCATAATCATTAGTTTTGCTATCTGACAGTGTCTGGGTCAGGATAGGGTGTAATGAGGTGGACTGGATATAGCTAGCTCAAGATAGAGATAGGGTGTAATGAGGTGGACTAGATATAGCTAGCTCAAGATAGAGATAGGGTGTAATAATATGGACTGGATATAAGT
>CABEEJ010010375.1:0-14478 GCA_901482245.1 Timema douglasi
TTGTAGGGATCCTAAATTTAATTGAATATATTGGAGCGGGTAGTATGATTTGATGCGATACATCAATTTACGTCAGTATGGGGCGTGGTCCAACTGTAACATTATACAACGTAATGTTACAGTTCTGTATCTACCTGAACAGGTAGTCACATTGTCTAATGTGTCAGATTCACCCGTGTCTATTCTTATATCGGGCTCCAAGCTTTCAATTCCCCTTCTAAGCACTAACATGTAGTGGAACGGGTCATAGCTAAGGGTATTGTTAATGCCGTAGAGATAGTTAGAGCTGGTGATACCTACATATAAAGGGTGCCACAATTACACCCATGGGCTGAGGATTGACGATATCGGCGTAGCTGAATATCTGTCAGTGTAAGTATAGTAGGAAGTTTGTTTTTATCAAATTAGTCCTAAGTTCGTACTCGAGCTGCAGACATAGTTGGATAGATAGGTTCAGCACTATTATCTTCAAAGTACTCGATGTGATGATGCTGACTACTGTACAGAGCTGAGTGAGACAATGAGACCTGGTTTTTTAAAGTTTTCACAGCGTTGAAAACATTGATAAAATCACTACCGTAGCTGGTACGCGCTCTATTCATATTTGTCCTCCAGGGTGTTCCATGTAATATTATGCCCCACTGGTATGAATGAGAAATAACAAGAATACTGAAATTTGGCCGTAGAGACCTCCCACTGTCCGTCAAGTGTGAAATTAGTGACGGTGCTTTTTGGGAAATGTACCATAGAGCTATCGCTAGGCAAGGTGATATAAAACTGATCCTTCATGGCAGGAATCCACGAATTAAGCTTGGTGGGGTAACATTTCCACTGCACTTACACTTTTTTCTGGCGCTTTTATCTTTGTCGCATATAGTTTCAACTCTTGTTCGTAAAACATTCCCTCCCCCTCGCTGCTGGCAAGGTAATCAGATCTATACACGACAGTTTGACACAACACGACGCTTGCGACTTTGAATTTAGGAATAGTACATTGTTTTGTAAGACGGCCGTAATCTAGTTCGACTCTGACTCAGAGCACGTTGGTCTCAGCAACGAAAACGGGTGCAATATTGATACTGGATATTTTTTTCCGCCGTTGCAAGCGTCGATGATTTCCTGGAGACTCGATACACGTTATTTTTGGTAAATTAAAGCCACATGCGCCCTTTTAAAGTTCTATTGAATCGTTCTACGATGCTTGCCTTCACGTCAGGATTATGGGTGGTGTAGTAATACCGGCCTTCTTTTTTGAGAAATTGCCACGTTAGATGTTACGTGAGTTCAGTCCCCTTGTCCATCTACAAACTTAGAGGCTTACGCCCACTTTTTTTTTGTAAATATGCTGAAATGCGTCACTCACAACACTCCCCCTCCTCTAGGAGGGAAGCGTCCTGCACACGAAGTATTCTCGTACTTTGACTGGATCTTTCTTGGACGGCTTTATGAGCCACACCACCCCTGCAAAGCCCACGGGTTGTAAAGGGTCGTAGTATATGTCGGCTGGACGGTCCATTAAGTGTGAACAAGGTAACCACCTGTTTTCGTCCACACTTTTCAATCTCTTCTTTATCGGGGAAGGGTATTGCGACTGTGTAAGAAGTTTGGGTACGCGAGTTGGGTCTCTAATGGGTGTCAAGCGTCTTGGATTGACAATACATTTTTCGGGACGTTTATTTTACGATATGCCAAGGGAAACTCTCGCCATCCCGACGGCTCACTGCCTTCGTGCTTTAACCAGATCATTGACTAACTCCACAATATTTGATCCACCGAGAGGCGTGTCTTGAATACTCACTTCCCTGTTTGCTTCCCAAGAGATACCACCTCAGGAACTGTTATGCCCAGGTAAAAGAGAGTAAAAGATTGTCTGGACGGGAACAGTATTGAGTGCAGCAGGGGTGGGAGTAAGACACTTCAGGGCTAGTTGTGAGGATATTTTCTTGTGCTGGAGGGTTCTTACTAAATTTCAGCCCTTGTTGATATAAAGTCCATTTAGACTTGTCATCAGCTTAAAGTGAGGCTTTTTTTCCATTTCCTTATCCAGCTCGGAGAGCAGTAGATTGGTGGCCGATGCCACTTGGTGGCGTTTCTCGTAATTGTGTAATGTTTACATTGAGATCAATATTGCCTTTTCAATGTGTTCCACTACCTACTTATTGAATAATGAACCGTGAACACCTCTGATTAATGGGGCTAAAAGTAAGGGTAGAAATGCTCTTTCTTTCGGAAAGAGTAGTCGCCTCTTCCTTTTTACAGCCCTCCCCTCATTGGACCAGCTTGCACAACCCCGTCTTGTGAGCAAGTCACTTTGACTTTTGCGTATTTTTCAATGACACTCTACCTTTTAAAATTGTACAGACACACTCCTAAAGAGACTCGATTAATTTCTTGTCTTCCGTTTTCATAAAGTTGATGTGGGTTCATTCAATGCACCGCACGCAACCGTGGTTGCTTTAACACCTTGGAACGGATGGTTATGAAATGATCTGCAGATGGGAAGTGTCGGTGTTTTTATAGCCCTTCCGTGGTAGGTACAGGCAGCACCCGATATTTGTGTGGGCTTTATATCAGAACTATTTGGGTGTACCTTGCTTGAAATCAAGCAATTTAAACCCATATAAAGTATTTGTGACATCTGTGTAGGCGTCCTGTTAAAGTACCTGGGCTTACAGGGCAAACCTGGCGTGCAAAGTGTTGTATCTGAGCTTTATCCCTGGGATGTTTAAATAACACGATATAGTTTGCGTTTAAGGAAATTCCTCTTATGATCTTACCCGGCTGTGATATATTTTGTATAAAGCAAATGACGCTAATATCTTGTGGGGGCATTTATTGGGGAAAAGATCGATGACCACTTAATTGGCTTCATGCACCAGGTCGTCAAGGATAATCAGCTGTGGAGATTTATTACAGGCGCCATCTATTTCTGGCAAACCCTTACAGTATATGACAAAATCTGTTCAAATCCCGGATGCCAAATTTAACGTCGCATATTCTGTCCAATTTACGGATAAAGTTGGTGACAATATGTGACTTTACACAGCCGGACGGACCACTGATGATGGCATAGGGTAGGGCGTATTGATGGTCTATGTCCACTGACAAAAAATGGACCTGTGTTAAAACATAACACTTAATAGTAATAATGATCTCTTCTTCTGGTGGTGTTTTCAGGTGATGACCCTACAATTGGTTGTGTTTCGAGACGTATTCGCTTCCCTTCGCCCCAAAACAGCGTGCACCGTAGGAAGTGGCTCAATCAACTGGTCGAATATAAGCAGTTAAACTTGGACAGAGCAGCAGTAAGTTTTTAGTACCAGTTTTATATATATTTTGATTGTTAAATTGTGTTAAAGAGTCAGCTGAGCTTAAAAACACAAGCCCATACAGAGCCACATTTAGTTTCTAGAACTGGTATTCTATGTACGTCCCCCTGTGAGTTAGAGATTATATGTACGTCTCCCTGTGAGTTAGAGATTCTATGAGTCCTACAGTAATACCTACTGGTAGTAAGAAGACAGCGACATTAGTGCTACTTGTGTGATTTACTCATACGTCTTAGAAATATAAATAATATGTATATACCATTATAAATATAGTTATATTACTAACAGTACAATGCAAATTGTATAAATACGCATATAATCTTCTCTGTGATATTTCTATAGTCTTCTAAATAGTTGTGTGAAAGACAGATTTAGTAAAGCCAGAAATACAAAAACATCTTATAGATAGATGTATAGATATATAGATGGAGTGATAGATATTCACTTGAAAAAGACGATAATATGGAATGCAAAGATAACTATAGCTTCTCTTTTAATAAACTAGGTATCTATTTAAACGGACTTCTAAGAGCTATTTTGCTCATTTTGAGGAAATCAAATTATTATTTTATTCTATGCATTCGTCAATCTGGTGTATTCTTAAGATCTGATGCTTCGAATTATGTACGATTCTCACTGTACCATCAAGTCTATCTTTGTTATGGCAAACAGAAGCGTAGATATCTTCACACAAAGCAAAATACATAGTAAAAACATTATTAATCTGATATCCAAGTAATCCCCTGCTTGTTGTAAGATGCGACTTAGAACGGGAGCTTCTTTGCAGGACGTACAGTCTTCCTTCCTCTTCCATCCCTCTCCTTCTCCTTTCTCCCCTCTTCTCTTTACCTGCCTTTTTGGTCGTGAACAGAACATTTTAAAACCCTCCATTGATGACCTCGGCAATATTCATAGCTTATCTTGGACAATTGTTTGATACCATTACACTTGAGCTCCATCCTGGAAGTGCGCTGGTTGCAGCACCTTAATATAAGGGAGATGAGTCTGAAAATAACCGGTTAGCCTACTTAGATAAAAGATCGGTTGCGTTCTTGAGGGTTCCTGATGTTAAATTGGCAGATTCCTGTATCACCTTGCTACGGTTACCTCTCTCCTGGCATATTATGCGAAGGCTAAAATCTATATCGTCGTATGGGGCCTCCCATCGGGGGACTTAATAGGGCCTAATATGATAATATCAAATAGGATCAACCTGGGTCTACGCCATGCTGGCCCCTGAATAGTATCGCTCTAGACCTAGACCTAGTTGGCCTAATGGGAAATCCGGCCCTGTAACTGACCGTCTTGCTTGTATCAAACACTCTCTGTATTTAGTGTGTTTACTCAGGAGCTTATCTCCCAGGTCTGCAGTATTAGCTTTTATGGCCTTTAATATTTCATTTCTCGATGTATTTCACATTATATAATTCATTGTTTCTTTGTCTGGGTTGTCAGCTTAATGACATGTTGTAGGGCTGTATGCCCTTTGGTATATTGTAGTAAGTTTTTACTGTAGCCATAACCACTTCTGAGTTCATTTATTGTTATTGAATAAATACGTTTTTTATAATTTCTGTCTGCACTCATTTATTTGCACCAGTTTGTTGATTAGTAGCAATCGACACTAGCGCTACCACTCTACTTATCGGAGTGGTGGCATTGTTAGGATCTTACTAATTCAGCTTTTTTTGAACTTGTTGCTAGTCGTTCATTCTTGTGCCATCATGCCCCAGAATCTGGACTATGATAACGTCTCGGTGCTGACAAGTTCTCGAATATATCTGCTCAGCAGCAGCAACTGGCTGAGGAGCTCACGAGGGGGAAAATTGCACGATGATTCATTTGCGAGGTCTTCTTAGCCAGGCGTTGGGAGAAAGTAGCGACACCAGTGTTTCTAAACTTGTACATAATGTGGCAGAAGGGCCCTCTGGGCTGTTATCTGTTGGGAATTTGAGCCAGGAGCGGCCGCTTCTGGGTTTATCTGTGAAACTGACCCCAGACCTTATGTACCCTTTGGTGGGTGCGTTACCTGAACTCCCTTCAGTGGATTCTCTGACTCAGTGCAATGTGGTTAGCGGATGTCTGAGTAGTATTCCCGTATGTGATGGGGATTCTTGTTCAGCTCATTTTTATTTTCTAATAGAAGTTAACAAAGCGCATAAACTGTTATTATTTTCTGATTAAAAATTTTTGATCTTATGTTTGGGTATCACTTCCTGGTTTCTAGCCCATGTGTTGTCAGAAGGGATTCAACAGGGTTTGTCCTGGAGGGTAGTGAAGGACATAGTTAAGGATGCGTTCGTTCCTAGGAGATGGAGAGAGAGACTTAGCTTAGAGTTTATATGTAGGTTTCAGCGCCTTCATGAGCCACTAAGGATGTCTGTCCTTTCAGTGTCAGAAGTGGCCGAAATACTTTGCCTCTATTTTACAGAGCAAGTTAACCCTTAGACACTTTGTTTTGTCTACTCAACCCTGATCTTTGTCTGAGTTGTATGGTATATCTTCTAAAATTGATGGTTCTCTCTTAGCGGAGTGAGAAATCCCGGAGGCTTTCCCAGTTAGCAAGGTGGGTCGTGGATCTATCTTTGTAACTTTCAGTTTTAGCTTGCCTAAAAGTTCTGAGACCTCATATTCTAGTAGATTCAATAGTCCTGTCGATAAACCCGCCCCTAAAAGAAAGTTATCCGCTATTATATGTTTTAAGTGACATCAAATGGGGAATTTTCAGAGTAACAGTAATTCAGGAAACGGGTAGCTTGTAAGCATTGTAGTGTTTCTGCCTCAGGTAATATCTGCAAGTCACTTACCCTTTCTCCTGTAGTGGTTGTGTCGAGAGGTACGCAGCAGGGTGTACACTACTGGATACTGGACCGTGTGGTTCATTTATTATCTTGGACTTCTTAACTAAGCTGTATGGATCTAAGGTTAAGGTGGCAGCGTGTCGCGTAGACCCTAGGACGTTTGTGATTGGCGATGGTCGGGTGATGTTAATGAGCTAGCATACCTGTTTGTGAAAATAGATTGTTTTTCTTGGAAACATAAATTATTTGTTCCTCACTTTTCCTTTGAAGTTATTTTGGGAATGGAACTTTTTGTGGAAAACTAGAGCGTCTATTGATTTGGCTTCGAGATGTGTTCGTTTTAATTTTTGCCCTAATGTGTTAGTGAGGTTCTGTGATGGGTCAAAAAGTGTGTCATGTCCTGTCATAGATACTGATCAGGCTGTGGATAATCTCATTAGGAAATTTCCGGATGTTACCACTAATAGGAGGGTAACTGTGTAATGATATTTATCTTGAAATATTGGTACTAATGCGTGGCTGGCTACAGGATGAGTTGGGGCTGGGTTGGAGTTTGCGATAGCTAACGAGGTGTAGTGAAGGGACAAAACTGAAGTACAAGAAACGTCAGGAGGGAACGTGACACAATGGCCGCCCCTTGATTTTATCTAATTTGGGAACCAGGACCCAATAAACCTAAACTACAGTTACATTTAAAGTCGGCCGCCAGTTACGGTGACCGCAAGAAAAATCCAGTTTTACTCCCTACAACTCGTCAGTCATCCTGAAAATGAAATGTCTAATACACAGATTTACTTTAAAATTTTAATATAAATATGACCTTGGTTAGAAAGTTTCACAAGATGGGAAAGATTTGTTTGACAAAAAATAATAATTATTAATATTAAGTTAAGCTAAATATAAACAATGGTAAAACCCTCTTAAATATAATTTCAGGGAATGACCTAAACCAAATTAGTTGCACTTTGTAAATCAAAAGCATCAACTAAACTTTCGAACTCCTGAATAAGCTAAGCAACAGAAAAAGTATCAACTAAACCTCCTAATTCTGAATAGGCTTAAGCAACATCATAAGTATATATATTTAGGGCCTCCAGTAAACTCCTTGAACACAGAAAAATCTATATATAGCACAAGTTTGGGTACGAACCCAGGATTCATACCGCAATACTCGCTGAGGGTCTAAGCTAGTCATTAGTTAAACCAGTCATGGCCTAACATGAAACTTAAGATTCCAAAGCTGGGTGAAATGTATCCTTATAGATTTATTCACATAAATAAAGGACAGGTCTATATTGAAACTACCCGTGTAACTTGCGTGGCTTGACACGGTTTGGCCACTCGTGGGACTGTGTGAGGGTTTGGAATCTACTCCCACAGGATCATGGTAGCCACCAAACTCCTACATGCCCTTCAGGACGAGATGTTTGGGACCCGGATAACAGTCTCATTCGCGTAGCCCGGCTGAGAAGACCCTGAGTAACATCACATGTGTTTAAAAAAAATAGTACGCAGTTTCTCCAAATGTGCATTAATAATAATACAACAGTAAAAATCACCAGGAATATAAACCAAACAATAATTTCCTCAATTATGAAAAGAGGTGTACTCTATATTAAATTCACAGATCGTGCACATATAACTATGTCTGTGCTGTCTGCCTAAGTATTGGGCTCCAATCACAAGAACCGAAGCCAACTATGGGGATTTTAAAATTCAAAAACCCGGCCTATTTCTATATTTAGGTTCAAAACAATGAATACGTTTCAAAGTTATAAAAATATAATTATCAAACCAGCTAAGAATTAAACACTAGCGCCAGTGTTCCTGCTCCAAGTGGACGTGCACCCAGAACTACAAAACATATTTTTGACCCACATGTCCGATAAGTTCAGTAAATAAGAAAATATTCTATTAATAAGATGCCCAAATAGAAAAAATACACTTACCTGTGAAAGGGGTTTCTTCGAGACTCGATAATTCAAAAATAAGAAATATAAAAAAATAAAATAATTTAATAACACAAGAAAATACATTCCAAGCTACAAAAATGCACTTGGAAAATAACTTTTACATGTCGGAATCACATCTTGAAGGTAGTTTCAATCCTCCTTCGCACATCCATGGTGAACAGAAAAGAAAATTCCTGCCTTCATCTCCTATTAATTGGCATTCGAATGCCATCAGCATTTTATTTTTCTCAATTCTCGACTCACCTCTGCCATCTTGCCCCTCCCTTTTCCTTGTTGCCAACTTTTACTTTCAGCTAACTAGTTCAGAAATCCAAGTGGGTGGTGCTAGTTGTCATCTCTAGCTGCTTCCAAGCAATTATTTCCTCGTAGATAGATTTAATAATCGTAGTGGCCATCTACAATTATTCGGTGGTTTATCCACTAGCCAAGCTGAAAGCTGACGAAATAAATTTCATCACACCTCCTCAAACTCCTCTGCTAACTTAGCTGTAAATTTCCTTGCCGCATCCAAAAGGGCAAAGTTTCTCCCCTTCACTGTAAAGATTATGCGCGCCAGGCCACAGGTAGAAGTAAATTCTATAAAGTAGAACAATTCAATAATTACTAACACAAAAATATATGACGAGGTATACATGTAACTTTAAACCAGGTTGTGCTTGATGGGGCCTTCAAAATAGTATCCATTAATACACTAAGGATAACCAGCTGTTAATAACAGCAGTCGATGGCTAAGAAACAGGTGTCATCAAAAGTACTATGGCTGGTCACATTCCCCTTTGGTACTGCCAGGGTATTCAATAGTACATACAATTCTATAGGCATGAGCTTTAAGAACAGCACAAAAAATAGAAATCGATTGAAAGGTAAGAGTGAAAGAGTATTATTTGCCCGGACCCCACTATGACTCTAGTGCAGTTCCCTGGGTTGCTCACCGAAGCTAATACTACACGTGAAGCGTGATTACTTGACCAACCTAAAACACTGATATCTATAAATTGAATTGTAATAAGGTAAACAAAACAGACAACCTGGGGCTAGCCATCCATAAACTGAGCTGATGCTCACGCCGTACAAGTCGTCATGACAAATTCTGTTTTAAAAATATATATTAAAGAAACTAGTGGAATATTATAAGTTCCTTATTAAGACATTATAACTTTTCTACGTCAGAGGCGTATATATAACTCAACAGAGACTTCTGTACTTAATTACAATATTTGAAAAACAAGTATTTAAGGGACTCGTCCCGCATTCTAAAGAACACAACATTTAATACAAATAAATTAAAGCTTGAGTTAGCAAGTCACAAGACTTGATCATAATCAACGGTCAACTAGACCTACTATCAAACATAAAATCGTCTCCGACAATATAAAAACTAAAGGGGGGCAATCAGATATAACTCATCCTTATAACAAAATTATCTAAGTCATAAGGACTCGTCGATTACTGTAGAATACTTAAAACATCCAAGTCTGTGGTTCCATCCATAGCTGCGGTGAATCCCACGGCCTAGACTTCATAGGAGGTTATTGAAAACTGTCATCCCGGCTAAGGTGGCGGTGAATCAGACGCCTCCATCTTCATAGTTGTCGTGACGATCCTGGAGTCCTTCCTTCAATCCAGAGATACAGTAAATGGCTATATGGAAGTGTGCTGAGACGCGGCCCCTTATATAGTACTCAACCTGATACGAATGGAAGAAAGCAGAAAGAATGATAAACATAAGAAAATAGAAAAAGGAACTACGGAGGAAGGTGGGCTTAAAGAGAGAATTAACAAGAGGAATTCACTTACGAAGGAGAGGTAGGAAGAAACTTCCTTGGTTTACCCCCAGGGGCGTCGATGAGGAGATTTTTGCGTCGATAGTCACACGCACATTTTCACTTTAAGAGATCTAGTTCAGATAGCACGTGGAGCGGCCATCATTGAATAGCTTTATTGAGCTTCATATGTGGGAGAATGGAATCAGCAGACATCCTAATGATGTGAGTACTCACCAAGGCATAAAAATAGGCAAGGCAAGGAAATATATCTGTTTTAATTATGTTATTCAGGATCCATTATTATGTTAATAATATTTGGTGATATAGATGTAGTTTACTATTTTTTCATGTTAACCGCATGGCAGGCGTAAGTAAATCTTTTTGACATTATCCAATGAGAAAAGCAATGCGTTAAAGTATTTTTATTAATAACTATGTTAATATTAATTCTCTTCTTTGATATCTACTCCCGTATTTAACAAAAGTCAGTATTTTTTACCAACCACGTGTTTGAATGTTTGAAGGCAGGGAGAAACATACATTTATTAAACTGCATCTTCAGAGTAGACTCAATTAAATATGCGAATATAGTTTATTTCTTGCCTAATTAATGAATTATAGAATTTTTTAATTGTATATGTCCAATCTAACTGATTGACATGCTACATCACTGGGTTGCTTACCTCAAATTGGTATATTAAAATTGATTTTAAAAATTAATTGATCTAGTGTTTTAATTTGCATTTTCTTATTTATATCTTGCATGCCAATATACTAACCACACAAATTTTTAATATAATAGATTATTTGAAGAAACTTTCATTTTTGATATTTCATACACTATTTTTAATCAAAATAATTCTTTAATGATATACTATACTTATATTTAAGTAACTTTATTTTTTCACTATGCGCAATGTCTACGCAAAAAAAAAGCACGCACAAAAACCGGTAAAGCAATTATATACAGTGCTAGTACCAATTGTGTCTGGTCCAAAGGGGTCGCAGATGTAAATAGGTTGAGAAGCCCTGTCAGCTAACCGATATCATCACACGCGCTGTTAGTTTACTTCTTAGATAACTGGGATGATTATAATGTGGGTAGTAAAAAAATATGTTTTGTCTCGATGAAAGCAGGTCCTAACTGTTCGGTGATTATCGTGAGAGTGTTCCCATCTCCACCATCAAACAAGGTTGTTGATGAAGACTTTGTTTCTAGAATGTTCGAGTAACGTGATGCAAACATTCCTCGTCTTCTACCCCTCGTCCTTCTTGCTTGGGTGTTCAATAGAGAGAGACAGAAGTATGTTGCACCATGTAGATAATAACTACTAAATATAACGTAAATAAAATACATGTTGAACATTATTACGTAGGTCTAAATCAAATTATCTCTATTATTATATATATGAACTAGGTTTTTTCGTTGTATTCACACTGCGGGATCTAGATATGGAGTGTGTGATCATTAAGATAGTTGTGTTTGTTCGTCAGTTGTCCAGTGATCCAGTGAGAGTCAGATGCACCTCTGAGCCTCTGGTGCTGGCAGATCAAGTAGCAGAGCCCCCAGAAGCCCTTCTCAAAGCTCTGGATGGATTCGATGACCAAGTGAAATTTCCGAACCCATTGCAGATTTATAGAGCCCCTGTTACTCTGAAAAACTTCCTGAAGAAAAGCCAGTGAATGATGCAACAAAGGGAGAACTGTGACTTATTTATGAAGGGTGGCCTCGCGTTGCAGGCTGGCACTCCACTGGGCAGGGCAGGAACAACATGATTGTAATTATTTTATGTATAATAAGAGAAACTATTCGAGACGAAATTTAAAAAAAATCAATTAAGTATATGGAAAATTATGTAAAATATTACAAATAAAAATCTTATCACAATTAAATATATTTTGGATAACCCGAATGTATACTGTACAGTTTGAAAATAATATTTTTTTAATGTATCTATGTGACTACCTAAAAGGTCCTCTCATCACACTTTGACCTTTGACCCCGATGCGGAAATAATGTGTATTGTGATGATTACGTAATTTTGTGTAACTCTCTGATTGGCCGTTGGCTTCCCCTTCCCTCTTTCCAGTGTTTCAATCTTGTTTTTTCTTGTCGAAACTTGTTTTTTATGTGTGTTCATTGGTCTTTTATGTGCGTCATTGGCTCGCATGTCTGGGTAGTATAGAGACTGGCATTGGAGTTTATTTTATTCATTGGTAGGGGACCTTACACCCCACGGTATCGGACGCTCCTCCAGCAGCGTGTTGGCATCGTTAGTGAGGGCAAAGCACGAAATTTTCCCGACGGCCGCTTAGCGTGGCAGCCGGCAGCGGTTCGACACCATAAGACCCTTTTCACTTCCCTCCCCCATTCGCTGAAGCAATGGGTTTTCCCCGTGTTGAAACCCCTCCCGCACCCCCTTCCTCCATCTATGTGGTAATGGGTTTTTTCCCGCAACTAGAGAAAATTGATTATGTACAATCAGGGGCCTCGGAATCCTCAGTCAGGAGCCACTATCCTCCACCGCAAAAATATACTAAAATTGGTTGTATGGAATCGTCCATCGACACGCGTGGATGTGGGTATCAGCCATACAGTAGAGGAATGAAGTAGAAATGTTTCACCACTGGAGAGGGAAACTATTGACGGTACATCTTAGAGAAGATTTGAACCCCAACCTCCACTGCCATAACTAGATGGGGTTACACGCATCCTTTTCTGGATAAATGTGTGGTAGGGATGATTAAGAAAATGTTCCGGAGGGAATAATACCAACAGTTTACACGGCGGGAAATCGCTTTCAACCTCCCCCGTCAGAATTAGACGATGCTTACATTTAGACAGCGTGCCCACGGGGATTTTAACCTCGATATATCACTTTCCCTTACCTAAGTAAAGGTTTTCTCCGGTGTCGTCATTGCAACCCTGGTGCGAGAAGACAAATCGAGACAGAAATAGAATACGACCTTGAATGATGTCGCAATGGGTTTTTCCTTGATTACACATAGCGGGCGCCAGTTTGTTGGCTCGACAAGACAAGTTGAGGCATGAATAGATCGTGACCTTGAAACCGTGAGCTAGTACATGAAGAAATTGATTCTGTTCATCTCGTACCACGTGACGTCACTCGAAGGAGGGGTGGATATATAGGGGGGCCCACTTTGTCATCTATTTATAAGCGTTGGTAGAGCTGGTAAACTTTTTGACGTCATGCAGACCGTAAAATTGTGTGATCTAACCGTCGATCAAAAGTACTCGGTAGATAAATTAAAAGCGGTCAATATAAAGTTTGAAGACGTCTAATAACCTATCTAGATGGCAAGTTTTATGTATTTTTGCCAGATCGTTTTGGTACTCTAACAAATGAAGACACATGTGAGCTTAATAATGAAAAACTGGTATTTACCTGCGCCGGAGTAAAACCCGGTTCACCTACCATTGTGAACTTTGAACGCGTTTAAGAGACGGGGCACATGAGTCAACCTGTTAACAATATCGGGCAGCTGAGCAGTCACTACATGTTCACCGTATCGCACGGTGGACCCTACAAACCCTTCAGCACGTTTAGCTCTCAGGTACGCTCACCATGCTTAGAACCGGCTATATTAATTTAATGTTTGTGGGTCATATGATTGCGAGGCATGCCTATATGACTGTAGAGAATATTCACAGTGTGGCGGTGAGCGATAGACATGTAATTTACAAAGTATTGAATCACGACAGAGAGGAACGGGGCTATATCGAGTTCTGTGACTCTACCTCGATACCACGATAAGAGCAACTGAAGTGTTGCCCAGGCCTCCACCACCCTTTCAAGCTCCACACCACCTGCCACCGTCCTTCATGACGCCGCAGCCACCGCCCCCTACCCCAGAGTCATCAGCGTAACCACTGCCAGAATCACCCGCATACCCACCACCAGAGTCGTCTGCCTACCAGACATCAGAGTCAGCAGAGTCCCCCGCATACCCACCACCATTGGAGGAGGAGATATAGTCTGAAAAACCCGTAAATATCGAGGATTTAACAATGTACAAACTTATTCAAATGTTAAAATTATGGGTGAAACGCTCGATAGCTACATAATCGGTCTGGGCAGTTTTGGTAACGTCTTCCTTCCAAAGTCTGGCTATTTTTTGGATTGTAAGCGATTTAAACCTAAATCACTATGTATTATATATCTCAGAGGACAAGGTGTGATGTTTAAAAGTGAAATAAAAAACTAGGCGCACTCATGTTTCGTAGTACTCTGATGACGTCATTGGAGCTAGCTGTGGCCTTTTGAAAAACGTGAGAGGGGGAACGCAGTTTGTGAGTAGAGATTGTTGCCACTTGAGCGAGAGGGGTTTTTTCTCCCAGGGATATTTCTTTTGCAGCATCTCTAATTGCCATTATGCCATTTAAATGCAGCATTTGTGAGGGGTCCTACGCAAAGTTCTTTAATATTACTCGACAGAAACATCAATGTCTTCAAACACCTCTAAATCCTGTTCACCAGGATGCCTGTTGGGGCGAGGAGGAATTTTGCAGTGCGTTAGACCTGATCGAGAAAGAGGAATACAGCCGTCCCCAGTTCTTAAACGAACTCGAGAAAAACAAAAGCTATAA
>CABEEJ010010376.1:0-14477 GCA_901482245.1 Timema douglasi
TCTAGCTTTACAGGCATCAAGCTACCCAGCAATTGCAACGGACTCTAGCTTTACAGGCATCAAGCTACCCAGCAATTGCATCAGACTCTAGCCTTACAGGCATCAAGCTACCCAGCAATTGCAAAAGACTCTAGCTTTACAGGCATCAAGTTACCCAGCCATTGCATCAAACCCTATCTTTACAGGCATCAAGTTACCCAGCCATTGCAACAGACTCTAGCATTATAGACATCAAGTTACCTAAGCATTACAACAGAGTCTATTTTTAAATACATAAAGTTACCAGTCATTACACACACAGAAAGTCAACCTCTCTTATCAGTTAACCGACCACGGTCACGCTTTATAATATTACAACTAAAAGAAGTCGGGGTACCATTTTATCAATATTAAAAGCTCTTTCTAGCGTGTGTTTGGGTCATTTTCCTACCTGTACACTTCTATATCAGCTGTAGACTTTCTTGCACGGGGCCGGCCAGCGGCCAGCATAACCAAAGAACAGCTACGATATTCATTGACATTTTCAAAAAGGTTTAAAGATTTACAGCCATGTATTAATACACCCAGTCACACGTAGCTATTGGTAGATAGTGTCCGTTTGTGTTTGGGGATTAAATATTCGTTAACATTAATATTTCTCATTTACAGTTGATTCGTGATAGCTTGAGCCTTTTCGGATAGCTGAAAAGTTACTAAAGAAATTATTTATAAATCATCCAGCTCATTTTGGCACGTGTTGTTGATTTACATCAGATGTCAAAATGACTGTAAATATATATGTACTGTGAGTAGCTTGTTCAAACCTCCAAACAACCATAATATTTAGTGCGTATTCACCTAAATCAAACTACTAGATACTCAGATGCGCCGACAAAGTAAGATACAAGCATATAGCTACATCTACTGTTGTAAAATGATTTGAAATAATACGTTAAATGGAAAAAGTGTGTGTCATTTACGTTTGTGTTGATTTGTTTCACCACAGATGAAAAAAAAATCCTCTGTATATAGACTAGAAAATTTAAAATACTGATAATTAGTTGTTTTAAGTTTGCGTTGAAAATAATTATGGATCAAAATTAACTTTTTCTATCATGTAAATTGCTGCGCCACTCAGATAGACAACGCTCTAAATTTTCTGTGGATGTATAAATTAAGCTTTTTTCTTCTTTCTCACTGGTTTTGGTTTTTCGTTGACGTTGAAATCTCAAATGTTTCTTTTGGTGTGAAGAGACTGAGTGATCTGATCAATTTGTTTACTAAGGATCAATAGATAAAGATCAGGTATATGTAGAGTGTAGAAATAAGTTTAGTAACCCTTGAAAATAAGTTTCCCTGGCCTTATCTGCGAGCGATACAGTTCTATTTCCATAGTAAGGACCTTATTTGACAAAAAGGTTACCAGATATACTGTCACCTATTCATACGCCAAGTCTTGTGTTATGCATATATTATTATAACTACCTATTGACTAACACTGATACGATTGTAAAATATGTTCTAATTTGGTATCAACTTCGGTGGTAAAATGGTTAAAGGCGTAATTCTCTCGTAATGCTGGACTGCTGATCACTGGTAGATCGGGTTTTGAATCCCTGTCGGGTTATACTGAGGGTAGTTTCCCCTAAATAGTTTTACACTCTGCCTCTACGCAACTGAGGGTACATTTCTTCTAAACTTCAATCTTCCTTTGGCCTAACACATTAATGTAGTTCTTACATATGCGTATAGTCCTAACGGGCTCAGAAAAAAATCAATTTCGGCCGCAAACAAATATGTTTGTATTTTTATATAAGACCCTTCTTGGGAAAATCGGAGTGTATTATCAACCCACGCGACCTCCAAAGTCAACGTCTGTTCGGAGGCCAAGGTGTTGTGTCGTCACAAAGCACATGCCGATACCGCAATGGTCGATGTGACGGTCACGCATATCTCGATGTGACGGTCACGCATATCTCTCGATACAGCAAGGGCGCGGAGGGAGTCAGTATATTTCACGTCACGAACGTTGGCAGCCTTGGTTCACGGTGTCCCGCACGCTAAGGGTAGTTTGGTCATATTCTGCCACCCTGTTTTATCTTCGGCGGCACTAGGCGCACCGAGGCCATACAATCAATTTATTTTAATTTTTATAGGTTTGATACAGGTTTGAGAATTTTAGGGTTACCCGCCTCGGTGGCGTTGTTGGCTAACGCGCTAGTCGTGTTGAGCTCGACTGCTGAGGATGGGAAGATCGAGATTCGAATCTCGGTCGGGTGAACTGCGGGTGGTTTTCCCTAAATTGTTTTCCACCCTCCCTCCGCGCAAATGCGGATTCACTTCCTCTAATTCATCCTCCCTAATTCATAATCCATTAGCGTAATTAGTACTTAAAGCGTATAACCCGAACGGGTAGTAAGACGCGGTGCTAAATATTAATAATTATAATAATAAATTTTAGGGTTACCATGCCAACGAATCAATGTATTGTTAGGAGCTACCTGAGCAGGTGGACACACAAAGTCGTCCTTATCGTGTATGATTTGCCGACTCTCCTTTTTTAATCAAATTTATCACCGCGTCTTACTAACCGTTCGGGTTACACGCTTAAGTACTAATTACTCTAATGGGTTAAGAATTGGGAAGGTTGAATTTAGAGGAAGTGAACCCATATTTGCGCGGAGGGGAAGTGGAAAACCATCTAGGAAAAACCACCCCTAATTCACTCGGCCGAGATTCAAACCTCAATTTCCCCATCTTTGACAGTCTAGCTCAACAAGAAACAAGCACGTTAGCTAACTAAGCTACCAAGGTGGGCCCCTACTCTTTTAATTTGAGGATTAGATATCTAATTTCAAAAATTCCTTGAGTAATCCTTATGAAATATCCAGATACCAAGTTTAAGCCCAAACGGTAAGATAGTTTCTAATCTAGCCCAAGGTACAGACAGAAATATGGCATCGCAAAAACTACTCTTTTTTTGTTTGTTTTAGTGGGTCATGAAACGTCAACATTTATCAAAATATTAAATTATATTTTTTTACGATCACAATACTCTTCTCACCGAGGGGTTAAGATGAAGATTTTTTTTTTGTAATGGCTTATTTATTAATGATGTAAAGTAAACTTCTTGTGTTTACCATGTTTACTTACTCTCAGAATTTGTAGGTAAACTGAAAATTCAGATTCGTAAAAAATTGGATTCAAGGTATTTCTGCAATATATCGTCAAAGAGATGGACTTCACTCCGAAAAGTTATTAGATCTACTTTCGTCAAGTAATGTGAAGTGAAGCTGTCCCTTATGATAGATATTAACAATAACTATAAAATAACATTAACAACATTTGTACAATTTGTTGGCCGCAAAAATAATGTAGCCCCATGGCTTCTTTGGTGAAGAATGACAGCTGATAAACACATGTTTTTGCAGATTCTATTGTTCGGCGTAGGGATACATAATTTGGTCTAATAACTTTTCAAAGCTGTTAGCTGTCAGTCAGCACCAAATAAGCCATGGGGCTACTGTAGTTAATATTTTCTAAAAGACCCTCTCTACAAAAATTGGCCTGTAGATTAGTTTATACATGTATAAATAAACCAAACCCTCCCCCCTACAAACTAATTGACTGGAATGACATTCATTTAGAGACCATTACATAAAGGAAGGAATATAAAGTTGCTTTCTGAATTTGTTTCCCAGACTCTGCTGCCGCTACTGTTTGGTCATTACCCATCGCAGACTTCTGTCCGGACTATGTCACACTTTCTACAGGGGATGAACACAGGTGAAATGAAATACTAGACGACCAATTTAGTTGATTTAAAATATAAGGTATATACAACTGGTATGCGCGCAAGAATATCTCAACTCAAACGTTTACTAACAAACTTAAGTCTACCTCAATAGGTTTTGGGACCCAATATTCGTGGGATCAAACCCAATAAGAGACAACTTTTTTTTTTTTGCGATTAAAATCCGTAGCACATATTCAATTTTGTTTAGCAGAATAAATATAATTAGAGTACATATTACGTGTTCTAAATTAATTAAATAAATGACAATGTAACTAAACACATTCAACATTCGTGTAAATTACTGTATCCCTGTAATTCACCCGGTTAATCCGAACAAGCTTCGGTCCCAATTAGCCCGGACTACCGGGGCTCTTATGTACAACAAACTCCCATGTTACTGTATGGTTTGGATGTGTTTGATCGTGAATCTCACTCAGAACTTTGTACCGCAGGTAATTTCAGCAAATACGACTACGGGTCGGTTGACAACAACCTACGTTACCATCAAACGCAGCCTCCAGACTACGATGTTGCAAAGATAACTTCATCCACAGCAATTTTCTACGGAGACAGCGATCCATTCACACACCCCAAGGTAAACAAACCTCAATCGACGTATTTTCAGAGTCTTTATTATTTAGCACCGCGTCTTACTAACCGTTTAGGTTATACGCTTTAAGTACTAATTACGCTAATGGATTAGGAATTGATAAGGTTGATTTAGAGGAAGTGAACCCGCATTTGCGTTGAGGGATAGTGGAAAAACATTTAGGAAAAAACCAACCCCAGTTCACCCGACCTAGATTCGAACCTCGATCTCCCCGTCCTCAGCAGTCAAGCTCAACATGACGACTAGCGCGTTAGCTAACTTAGCCACTGAGGCGGGTTTTTCAGAGTCAAAGTTACGATAATAAATGTTTAGAAACAATCTTTGGCGAGGAAGGGGGTGGGAGGTGTTGGACATTTATAATCAAAGCAATTTTTTTTATCCGTTCCATTTTAACATTTCTAAAAGCTTAATCAACCTATGTTTAAAGTCTTCTAATTAATAAACTTCCACATCTTACAATCAGAAAGTAACCTTTCATAGGTCTATAGTATATTTTTTAAATGTAACCACATTTTCATTCTGGTAGGATTATCCTTATATGATAGATATACAGGTTTCTAAACCTACTTTCAGGTATCCATACGTCAAGTCATGTAATTTTCAGCATTTATTTTTGATAGATTTATCAACACTTGGAAAATAAAACGTATTTTTTTTTAAAGATATATATTAATTTTGACCACAAAAAAAAAGTTAATATTTTCTCAAAATTTCACCCTACCAAACTTCTAATACATCAAAGAATATCACAATAAGTAATCGCACCGAGGAACACATGGAAAAAGGCGTCAGTCTCATCTATTCTGGTTTGCTAATCGGTGCTTGAATTACGGTCGAGTGTACTCAGAGGTATTTCCCCCCCTAGATTCCGGTCTTCCTCCTCGCAAATGAAGGTACATTTGATTTAAATTATATCTTAGCTATCCTTACCCCATTAGTGTAAATAGGCGTTCATACCAGAAATATAGTAAGAAACGGCACACAGAATATATATACCGTGGGATAAATTGATAGATAACTGGTCTTGTGGCACTCCTGAATGCTGACCTAAAGGTCCTGGGTTCGATTACAAGCGGGTACAGGAATATTTTTTTCGAAAGGGAATAATTCCAATGGTCACAAAATTTTGGTTAAATAGTCTTAAGTTAAATTAAGATCTACATTACCTTTACCATGTAATGCTCACTATCACCATCATACTCACTATCACCATCATACTCACTACCACCATCATACTCACTATCACCATCATACTCACTATCATCATCATACTCACTATCATCATCATACTCATTATCCATCTCATACTCACTATCGCCCTCATAATAACTATCAACATAATATTATCACCCTCATAATAACTATCAACATAATATTATCACCCTCATACTCACTATCCCCCTCATACTCACTATCGCCCTCATAATAACTATCAACATAGTATTATCACCCTCATACTCACTATCGTCCTCATACTAACTATCAACATAATACTATCACCCTCATATTCACTATCCCCCTCATACTCACTATCGCCCTCATACTAACTATCAACATCATACCATCATACTCACTATCACCATTAGTCTCCACGGAAAGGATGTAGGCCTACTATTAGTACATTCAGACGTCCCCTGGACAACAGTGCATTAGTACTGGATAATATTTCCACTACTGGGCTACGATTGATGTAGCCCAGACACGCTATTATTTAAATTGATATGTTATAATGCCTATATTTTTCTAATTTGCAATATGCATTACTGCTTAGTGCCGGTCTTGCAGTTCTATTAGTCCATACCATAAGAAAAAAAATACAAGTTTGGGAGATGGAAATGTTTGAACGACTGCATAGGGTTTTTAACAAAAGATACTTTAAGAATCAAATAGCCAAGGCTATTTATTATTTATGCTTTTAGTGAAGATTTACACCATCAGAAAAATTTTCTTTGCTTGTATTTTTTTCAAATTGATATCAATGCCTTGGGCTAATAATGTACTATGTCACAACAACTTTTAACAGTTATAACTTGTTTGTTTATTTGTCAGCGAGGAATGCCAGGTCTCCACCGTGGTTCGGATTCCACGTTAAACTGTAGGTCCTTCATTTCATCTCACAATCACCCTAACATTACACATTAGAGTAAGTGCATACAACCCGAACAGGTAGTAAGACGCGGTGCTAATAATAATAATAATAATAATAATAATAATATTTGTCAGCGCGTCTCACTATCCAATGGGGTTATACGTTTATAAATTAGAGGAAATGTATTCACATTTGCGTAGAAANCCGGGATTATAGCCCCGATATACCCGTCACTGGCTGTTCATTTATTGTGAGAGTGACGCCTTATGACCATTTTACCACCTAAGTGTGTAATAGCTATAGCTAATAGTTTCCCTATACTTCCTTACATATAAAAAAACTATATCGCGCTAGTCGAGCAAAACTATATTTATCTAAGATTATGAATTATTAATTTTCTAAGTCTCAGATATTAATATATCTCAAGCGCTACTCTTTTGAGCCACAGCACATTATTTCCCCAAGGTCACCAGGTATTCCAGGAAACTATCAACTCCAACGGTTCAATCGGTACCTGCTACTTGTTTGTGACGTTTCACCACTTCTTGTCGTTGTTCTATTGATATTTTTTAGGACGTTTCGTGGTTGGCGGAGGAGCTGCCTAACCTGATAAACAACTTCCTGGTACCTTCGCCCTCGTTCAGTCACCTCAGTTTTTTATGGGCCGTGGACGTAGATAAGGTAAAACTAGTGATAATACTACTGTAGTAACTACCAGTACCAGTGATATGCCGCGAACTATTTCCAAGGAGAGGGTGACCTGGAGGTCTAGGGGGTAAGATGTTGGACTTTTGTGTTCGGGGGTCCGGGGTTCAATCCTTGGTCCCAGCACAGATTTATCTGATTGCCAAACTCTTCCTTCCCCTCTGACAAGACGTGTTCTAATCACAACTTGTGAATGTGTGGAATGCCAGGCCTCCACCGTGGTTCGGATCCCACGTTAAATTGTAGGTCTTCCATTTCATCTCACATCACCCAACCATTACACATTAGCGTAGGTGCGTATAACCCGAACGGGTAGTAAGACGCGGTGCTAATAATAATAATAATAATATTTACAAGGTAATCACATCCTGTTAAAAAAAAGTACCTTAGATATGTTCTTAATTCTCACCCACTTAGTCCCTATTTGACTAGGGTAGCCAGAGCATATTAGTTAAAACTGTACCTATGACGTGTTATCACAAACTTGGTCCCCATTTGACTAGTGTATGCAGAGCTTATTAGTATATCTCACCCACCTAGTCCCAATTTGACCAGGGTAGGCAGAGCTTATTAAAACCGTTCCTGTGGTATATTCTCACCCACTTAGACCCCATTTGACCAAGGAAGGCAGAGATTATTAAAACTGTACATATGATATGTTCTAACGCAATTAGTACCCATTTTACCATTCATATGTAACATCTATCCAGAAATAAAATTATTAGTTGAAGCTTTCAGTCAGTAGAATTTTCATTTTCATTTATTTGAGGTATTTAACTTAAACTTTCTGAACCAACTGATTATACCAGCACATGACTTATAAACAAGCTTAAATCTTGAGCAGACACAACACCCAGCACTCGGCCTTTAATTTATCACTGTGAAAGGGTAAACCCACAGTTCACCAATAATACATTTTTCAGCCAAGATAGGAATCGAACCTCGGATCTTTATTTCAATAAACAAACATGCTTCCAACTGAGTTAAGGTCCTAGAGACTCAGTATAAAAACAATAAGGGGAGGAGTAAAATACAAATGACAGTACAATTTATCTTATAGCCCCCATACGCTCATTAAATGAGATCACACAATTCACAAAGATCCATTCTACATTCCTAAACCAGTTATCTTTAATTTCCCCAGCATTAAGTTCTCACTAATCAATCAAAATATGTGACTTTTTTTTTAAATATTCAAAGTGAAAAATATCAAATTTCAAACTATGTTTACATATCTATATACTTATATGGGGTCTTATAAAGTAGTTTTGTATGTTAATTACAGTAAACACCAAACTCGTATACTTTTAAAGGTTTTGTCAACATTTTACCTAAGCCCATAATTTGATTCCAATATCAAAACTACCTCAACATCCCCCTTAAGCCTTCATCGATTTATCATTGATTTAGTGAAATATGTATATTTTAAATTTATGAATAATTCAGTGGCGTGGTGTGATATGTTTCTAAGGAAAGCAGAATTTGTTTAAACTGTACTTGTGAATTGTTCCTATCACTTACTTAAATATGATTATCATTTGGTTTTAAAAACATCATTATAATATGTTTTTAGGAGGTGTGACAAATTCCTCTTTGGTAGAAAAATGTTTACGTTCAAAGAGGTCCAAGTGCGTATTCCTTAATCATAGCACAGACACAACATCCAACCCCCAACCGTTAATTAATCACTGTGAAAGAGTAATCCTGCATCTTGCCAGTGATAAATGTTTCGGCCACGTCAGGACTTGAACCTGGGACCTCTAGCTTAGTAGGCAGCCACGCTATTGGCTGAGCTGATGCATCATACACTGCTAGATAAAAGTGTAAGCGCATTCTCATGTGTGCTATATCAAGTTGATCCGATTGATTGGTCAAATGGGTATGAAAGGTTAAAAAAAGACTATAAAGGTAAAGTTTTGACAAGCTCTGCTTACGCTGACAACTCTCCACGTCACTGTGAAATATGTAGTCCAATTTTTATAGGAAAATACCAAACTTTTTTCTGTCAAAATTGATAACATTGTATTCTATAAGACTATTTTTTTCTTAGCATCACGTCCTACTATCTGTTCATGTTATACTCATATGTACTAATTACGCTAATGAGTTAGGGAGGAGGAAGGTTTGCATTTAGTGGAAGTGTAACCACATATACGTTGAGTAAGAGTGGAAAACCATTTCGGATAATCACCCTCAGTATATCTAACCGGGACTCAAACTCCGATCTCCTTGTCATTGGTACTATTCTATTAAAGTAGTTTTATAGGTATTGATATCAATAAAAAGAGACCACTGCAACTCATATAGTTTGACGTATGAATATCTGAAAGTATATGGTAGCTTTCATATAAGTTTCTTCCTATGAAAATTGGACTTCTTGGTTTTCATATCATTTATGTAGATAGTGGTCTAAGCAAGGGGTCAGCAACTTTTTAATAATGTTGTGGCGAAGTAATACTGTAAGGTCGCTCGACCAACCTAATCCCATACAAATCATTTATATTTATAAACTAGTTGATTACTGGATAGTACAACTATTAAAACAAATTTAAATTGATCTTATAAAATATAAATGTAATGACATGTTTCTAAATAGAATAAATTAAACAACTACTGTTTTATGAATATTTAATATTTTAATATAAATCAGAAAAATCAAAATAAATACAAATGTTATAAATGTACTTTGCAAAATTTAGGTTCTAAGGACACTATTTTAAAATTGTAAATCATAACGATTGAATCATTAAATAATTAAACGTGTTGTTATTAAAATTATTACTCATATCAATGGTTTTAGTTAAAAATAAAAGCTGTATATTATTTTGTAATCAAATCGCTTAGCATGCTATTGAAAATCGTTCCCCGTACCATTCTTAGCGAGCATGCCGTACGTACAGTAGCCCCATGGCTTCTTCTGTGCTGACTGACAGCTTTGAAAAGTTACCAGAACAAATTATGTATCACTACAACGAATCATATGACCTTCAAGAACATGTGTTTAGCAGTTGTCACTTCTGGCAGTCAAAATTTAGGTATATACCTAAATGTTGACTGTCAGAAGTCAGCTGTGAGCTGTCAGTCAGCACCAAAGAAGCCACGGGGCTACTGAAGGTTGCCGACCCGATCAATATGAGACCTTTCAAAGTGTTTTGTGTTCACTATGCTACCATTTATCGACTGTTGATTGAAACTGTTTTGTGTTCACTATGCAACCATTTATCGACTGTTGATTGACTATAATCTTGTTCAATTACAGGTATTGTACGAGCCTGTGATTAGACTAATCACAAGACATACAAGGCACTGATATTAAGGTGGTCGCCTTCCCGAACACTAAGACTTCTGCAAACGCCCAGAAATCCAATGAATAAGAACTGCTTTGCTATGATTATAATACTTACATATAAGGTTTTATAAATTAAAAAAAAAAATCTTATGAAAAGATGAGTGTTCATTCAATTAATGAGATCTAATTATATGTTCATAAACATATAGAATACCTGTGGTTCTCAAAGGATGTGATGTGACGTGAAATTCTTGACGCTACGTTATTATTATTATTATTATTATTATTATTATTATTATTATTAGCACCGCGTCTTACTACCCGTCCGGGTTATACGCACTTACGCTAAATGTGTAATGGTAGGGTGATTGTGAGATGAAATGGAGGACCTACAGTTTAATTTGGGATCTGAACCACGGTGGAGGCCTGGCATTCCCCACATTCTCAAGTTGTGATTAATACACGTCTTGTCAGTGGTGAAGGAAGGGTTTGGCGATCAGAAAAAATCTGTACCGTGACCGAGGATTGCAACCCGGAACCCAGCATATAAGTACTACACCTTACCCCTAGACCGCCAGGTCACCCGCTACGTTATGGTTTTATTTTATTTATTTAGCACCGCGTCTTACTATCCGTTCGGGCTATACGCTTTAAGTACTAATTACGCTAATGGATTAGGAATTGGGAAGGTTGAATTATAGGAAGTGAACCCGCATTTAGCGTGGAGGGAGAGTGGAAAACCATTTAGGAAAAACCTCCCCCCAGTTCATCCGACTGAGATTCAAACCTCGATCTCCCCGTCCTCAGCAGTCGAGCTCA
This sequence comes from Timema douglasi, assembly GCA_901482245.1. NCBI lineage: Eukaryota > Metazoa > Arthropoda > Insecta > Phasmatodea > Timematidae > Timema > Timema douglasi. The sequence continues at coordinate 11,288 of CABEEJ010010376.1, forward strand.
ACACGACTAGCGCGTTAGCCAACTACGCCACCGAGGTGGGTACGTTATTGTTAATTGTAAAATAGTTACAATTATTCTCATTTCATATTAATTTATATAAATAAAATTAGATATCTACCTACCTATAGTTAAAAAAAATTTGAATAATGTACAAGAAACCTAATCTTGTCATTTCTTATACGAAATTTAAATTTGTGATCTGTATTTACTGTTCGATTGAGAGAAGTCTCAGGGTATGCGCATGTCCGAGTCACCCGTAGTGCCGCCAACTTGCACTTTTAGTGTGCCGCGAGGACTCAACGACGAATATATTGTGACTTGGACAAAACAACTGAAGGGGGAATGTAGGGGAAGCGATAAAGGTTCAGTGTTTTTGCTCTTTTCATAACAAAACAGTATTTTTGCTAGGTTAAATTAATATTGCTAAAGTTAAAAACAAATAGTTTAATTTTCTTCACTTTATGGGGGACCTAGCGGTCTAGGGGTAAGGTGTCAGACTTCTGTGCTGGTGGCCGAGGTTCAATCCTCGGTCCCGGCACAGATTTATCTGATTACCAAACCCTTCCTTCACCTCTGACAATACATCTTATGAATGTGGGGAATAACAGGCCTCCACCGTGGTTCGGATCCCACGTTAAACTGTAGGTCCTCCATTTCATCTCATAATCACTCTACCATAACACATCATCGTAAGTGCGTATAACCCGAACGGGTAGTAAGACGCGTTGCTAATAATATTTTAGTTAAATATCATCAGACAAAGTGATCAAGAGCGTGCGTGCATCATAGCAGTCCCAACTCATCTCGGGCGGAGTATGGGAGTTAAAGGGAAAAGAAAAGACGAAATGTCTGCAGAGCATTCGTATTTCAATGGTTACTCGAAATTTTACGCGGTGACGATGGGGGACATAGCGACAAAGTGTCTTGTTAATTACTAAAGTAGGTCCTTATTATGACAGAATGAAGATTTGTGCACATTTCTTATCCGTGAAGCAATTCTAAAATGGCCAAAAACGGCCTTTTCAATAATAATAATAATAATAATAACCTTTATTTACCTGTCAAAATTAAGGTGTTAAGACTTCTCTTCCACTTGACCAGCGTTGAATACAACGCAGTTTTTATCCAAATACTATTTAATATTCCAAGAAGTTCCTGTATTAGGAACATCTATTAACTCTTTGTCTACATTAATGTTTAATCAGATAGTATCCATATGCGAGAATGTTCGTGTAAATTTACGATTTCTAGCCGACTGTATCCCAGAGTTGGTTGGCATGTGATACCCGCTCTTAAATACTGAGAATTCAGAAGAAAATTCAAGTTGTCCTTGTATTTCGCTAAATTAGTCATGGAATAGAAAAAAATCCAAAGTATGCGGATATTTCCCTTAAAATAGGCAAGGATCTTTAGTCAAAGAAGGACAAAATCTAAGGCTAAGCGCACTTCTAAGAAAATTAAGAGTCGCGTCATTGACGAAGATAAAAGGCTTATTTTCCCCTTTTTATCATATTAAAAACTGTTTTATGAGGTGCCCCCCCCTTTATCCTCTTTTAGCTAAACTGATTTTAATAGGAATAATATTATTTTAAAAGTCAAATATAATTATGTGGAGACTAAGGGTATTATTGGCTTATCATTAAAGAGAATTATAAAAAATAAAGTAAAGCTTATAAAAAAAATGAGTTATTGTTTGTGGGATATTTTATTTATTTATGCTCTACTGTGTATTTGTAAGTTATTTATAGAATAGTTTTATATATGTCATTAAGATATTGGGAAAAAGAACTATTGTGTATCTAAAATATGCAGCCAATATTTTAAGAATGGAAGCAAAGGCCTAATTTTTTTTATTTAAAATGTAAAATATTTTACTATTTTATAATAATTAATGTGATATTTGAAATTAATAGCTCAAGTATAATATAGATTGTGTAAAGTACTTGTTTAAGGGACCTATTATTATATTTATAGAAGATTAAATGTTTTAACTATGTAGTCACTCGTGATATATAATAAAAAAATAAATCATTAATTAACATATATTTTTTTAAATGCATTTTTTATTTGGTGGGATATTTTAAAAGCTGTAAGAGAACTTCAATGTTTACCTTTTTCCTGCCCAAGTACAGACAGGTAAATAATGATTGAAACAAACATTTGTTTTTGAAGTAAAATCAAGATACTTTTTTTTTTCAGCTGCAGAGAAATATGCAATGGGTAAGGTAAGGTTAGGGGTTGAGTATTAGAGGGGAGGGGGAGCTAGGGGCAGAAAGACGAGTTCATATATAACGTTTTTCGCCTAAAAAAAATGAAACAATTTCTTCGTTGATTCTTACGTTAACTTGAAAATTATAGTGGCAGAACTGTTTTGAGTAGAATGAAAAAAAAAAAGTTTTACTCCATCATAACGTTTATTCTAAAAGATTTGACCTCCACATCAGTGGCCAATTGGCTTAAGGCATCATTCTCACTATACATTGAAATGCCGAGGGCAAGTGTGGGTACACTTACTTTAAATATAACCCTCCTCATCCATATTTAAATCTTGCAACTAGTATATATATAGTATAAAGTAGCTATAGTAGATATAGTAGCAAGACTTGGTGACAAATAAATATATATTTGAGGATAAGCATTTTTTTTAGCACCTCGTCTTACTACCTGTCCTGGCTATACGCTTATGTACTAATATTGATAATGTGTTAGGCCGGAGAAGGTTTGAATTTAAAGAAAATGTGGCCACATTTGCGGGGAGGGAAATTGGTAAACAACTTAGTGGGGAAAACACCCTCATTAAAACCTACCTGGACTCGAACCCCGGTCTCCCCATCATCGGCAGGACAATATAACACGCCTTAAACCGTTCGTCCACTGAAACAGTTTGGTTTGAACTTAATCGTGTAGCTAATGTCCCAGATGGTAGGCTCTAGAAAAAGGTTGCTTATAGAGCTATTGAGCCAGTTTTATGGTCAGACTTAGTACGCCTCACGTGCATTGATCGCTATAATTAAGACAAGCCGACCCCCCTCTAAACTCAAATTGAAAGCGTCAGTTTCGCGAATAGACTGACTCATTCCGTTCTTGTCCACCTACGTGTGTGCCCTGTATTTACTATAGCTCCTCCCTTGGGGTGTACAAAGTCTTACTATGAAACTGACTCATTCCGTTCTTGTCCACCTACGTCTGT
>CABEEJ010010381.1:0-14460 GCA_901482245.1 Timema douglasi
GTCGGTCTTGTCTATCTTACACCTTGTCGGTCTTGTCTATCTTACACCTTGTCGGTCTTGTCTATCTTACACCTTGTCGGTCTTGTATATCTTACACCTTGTCGGTCTTGTCTATCTTACACCATGTAGGTCTTGTCTATCTTACACCTTGTCGGTCTTTTCTATCTCCCACCTTGTAGGTCACGTCTATCTTCCACCTTGTCGGTCTCATCTATCCTCCACCTTGTAGGTCTCATCTATCTTCCACCTTGTCGGTCTCATCTATCCTCAACCTTGTCGGTCTCATCTATCTTCCACCTTGTCGGTCTCATCTATCTTCCACCTTGTAGGTCTCATCTATCTCCATCTTGTCGGTCTCGTCTATTCTCCACCTTGTCGGTCTTGTCTATCTTACACCTTCTCAGTCTCATCTATCTCCACCTTGTCGGTCTCATCTATCCTCCACCTTGTAGGTCTCATCTATCCTCCACCTTGTCGGTCTTGTCTATCTTACACCTTGTCGGTCTCATCTATCCTCCACCTTGTCGGTCTCATCTATCTTCCACCTTGTAGGTCTCATCTATCTTCCACCTTGTCGGTCTCATCTATCCTCCACCTTGTCGGTCTCATCTATCTTCCACCTTGTAGGTCTCATCTATCTTCCACCTTGTAGGTCTCATCTATCTTCCACCTTGTAGGTCTCATCTATCTTCCACCTTGTAGGTCTCGTCTATCCTCCACCTTGTCGGTCTTGTCTGTCTTACACCTTGTCAGTCTCATCTATCTCCACCTTGTCGGTCTCATCTATCCTCCACCTTGTCGGTCTTGTCTATCTTACACCTTGTAGGTCTTGTCTATCTTACACCTTGTCGGTCTTGTCTATCTTCCACCTTGTAGGTCTTGTCTATCTTACACCATGTAGGTCTTGTCTATCTTCCATCTTGTCGGTCTCATCTATCTTCCACCTTGTTGGTTTTATCTATCTTACACCTTGTCGGTCTCATCTATCTTCCACCTTGTAGGTCTCATCGATCTCCATCTTGTAAGTGCAGTTTCTCCTATTTTTCTTCACATTTTCCTTACTACACTTAAATGGTAAAAATCTTGTATTTAGGCCACAAATGTATAAATAATCCCGATCTATCCATTCTATAGCCAAATAACGGCTATAATAGTTTAATTAGTTTATAAACTTTATTTTGTATGCTCACCCCGAATTACCACCGTCTGGAATACTCACATACATTAAAGAAAAATAGATGTGGAAGGTATAGTTTATACTACATTTACATGAAGAGAAGTTTGGAAAACCATTCAAAGTGGGAAAATAAACACCCACAGAACTTCCTACCGGGGTTCAAACTGTGATCTCTTCACTGTCAAATTAAACACCACGAGTGCTAACTTAGCCTGTGTGTCCATTGATGATTTCTTTAAAAAAAAAAGGTTGAATTTGCTAACTAACGTATTTAGGCGTGTTTATAAAATACAAGGGTAATATTTAAACAACTAGTCTGTTTTTTTTATCACGGTTATGCCAGGCCTCCACCGTGGTTCGGATTCCACGTTAAACTGTAGGTCCTTCATTTCATCTCACAATCACCCTACCATTACACATAACATTAGCGTAAGTGCGTATAACCCGAACGGGTAGTAAGACGCGGTGCTAATAATAATAATAATAATAATAATAATAATATATCAGGGTTTGGGTTTTAATTCATTATTCTTAGCAATTGTACCTAGAGCCTCGAACTCCCTGCCTACTCCTCGCCGCCGAAGTTGGTTCTGTATCAATGCGCTGATAAAAATAAATCTCCTCTAAAACTCGAAGAGAGTTTCTCCAGGCAGGAAGGAAGACCTCGTTATCCTTTACTAACTCACTTGTCGCGAGAAACCTTTCGATTCTCTCCGTCGCATTGGTGTGTTCTCTTCATCTCTCATTTCTCTGCTTCCTTACTCTATCTTTTTGATTCCTTTCCTTTGAAATTGTGTCTCTTGCTCACTTTATCTGTCCAGTGGCGCACCCATGAATTTACTTTTGGTGTAAGGAAGAGGAACGTAGAGTCCGATTTTAATAAGAAGGGCCTTTTAGAAAATACAAACAATTTTTTTATGTCAGAATTATAGGATTTTATTATTTTAATAATGCTATTTTATAAGTATTGATAATACCTATCAAAAGAGACAGCACAGATCACATGACCTGAAGTAGATCTAGTAACTTTTCTAGCTGCCCTTCTTATGAAAATTGGGATATATAATGTATGATTCATGTTATGTTTCCCAATTGAAAATTTTAGTATAGTGGTACATCTTTTGTCTATTAGATCTTTTGGGTCTAACCTTAAAATGTTGTCCATATTCTCGACACATCTTTATTCAGTAGTCTATTTTAAAGTTCTACTTAACATTTTGCTAGTTTTAACTAACATAATTTTAAGTCTCTAGAGTCTAGAGGTAGGGGGAAACTCCCCCCTCCACCCATGACATCACTTCTCCCTAACCCTCCTTGAGTGTGCCACTGTATCTTTCCCTTTCCCGCTTTCGTTCTATCCATCTTGCCATCTTGATTCTCTATTCCATTGTTCTTGATTTTCTCGTTTCTTCCTCTATCTTTCTCTCCCCCCGTCTCTTTGCGAGAACGATATAATCGATAATACAGACACAAGATGCGGGTGGTTGGAGTATAGGAACGGATGTTGGGTTCTGTGGGTTGCTATGGTAACCACAGAGGAGCACAATCTGTCAGCAACAGGTTGTGTCCGGCATTTGATATCCTAAGAAACTTCGAAAGGAATGTGGGAACGAGCGAACGAACAAAATCCAGATTACATTTCATGAAACGTTATACGTGCACTGTGTTCCGATGGTATCTTAGCCTTTTCAGAGCTAACAATTGCGTCATCTTTCTTTAATCGTAGCATGGACATAACTTAAGTAAGAGCTAAGGGTCCCGGGCTCGATTCCTGGTACGGCCGACCAATTTATCATTGGTGAAATGTGAGTCCACTCCTTCACAAAGAGGAATTAACGGCCGGAGGCTGGATGCTGTGTCGGTTCTAGATTAATGTTTGTGTATAGGTCATGTGCTGATATAATCAATCGGTTCAGAAAGTGCACGTTAAATACCTAAAATAATTGAAAGTGAAAAAAAAAGACATAACATGCGGAAAAGCCTGAACCCTCCCTTATTCTGTTAAGATGGATTCACACTTGCAGCTCTGTGTGCTGTCCGTGTCGTGCAGCTATAATTGAGAGCACGATTGGTGCAGTCCTGTGGGCGTGAATCCTACTTTATGATGTCGCAACAGTCACCAGTTAATTTGTCTGAGAAACTTTTAGACATGTCTAGATTAAAATACTATCAATGTTTATTATCTATCGATATTTTTATGACTCCATTACAGCTAGAAACCTGCTTCGGTGATCGAATGGTCTAAGTCCTAGAGCGTCACTTTTGCACTTTACTAGACTGCCAATGACGGGGAGGTCGGGATTCGAATACCGATCAGGTGTATTGAGGCTGCTTTTTTTTTACTAAATGATTCTCTCCTCTTCTTCCACGCAAATAGGGGTAAACTTCCCCTAAATTCAACCTTTCTCAACTCTTAACACATCGGCGTATCTCGTTCATATGCTTACAACCCGAAGAATGGATAGTGTCTAAAAAGTCTTCTCGATCATAAAAACAAATTTTGATATCCATCTGGTTATAATCAAGTGGCCCCTTAAAAGTGAGAGCTAATAGAACACTTGTTAAAGTGAGGGTTTTTCAGTTTCTAAAACAAAACAACACATTTTTGGCCAAAACAAATAAAATATTTCTCCAGTACAAACACAAAGTTTAATTTCTTCACACGATGATATCAACAGTTGTTGAATATCTGTCCTGAGCATAGCAGCATTAGATGACAAACATTTTAAATGAATAGAAAATGTTGTCATTCAATTTCAGGACATCCTTGACAGATATTCAACAACTGTTGATATCATCGTGTGAAGAAAATTAAATTCCATGTTTGTACTGGAGGAATTTACCAAACCCTTCCTTCACCTCTGACAAGACATCTTGTGAATGTGAGGAATGCCAGGCCTCCACCGTGGTTCGGATTCCACGATGGTTCGGATTCCACGTTAAACTGTAGGTCCTTCATTTCATCTCACAATCACCCTACCATTACACATTAGCGTAAGTGCGCATAGCACGAACGGGTAGTAAGACGCGGTGCTAATAATAATAATAATTATTATTATTATTATTAATAATAATAATGGAGGAATATATATATTCTTTATTTTGATGGAAAAACATCTTTGCTATAAAAACTGCCAAAGCGTAGATCTTTTCCCGCGTTCACATCCCTCCCATCTTAACTGGAGGTTCTTATCTGCCTCAGGATGCTTCATGACTATCATTATTTTCTCAATGGCAAACATAATTGTATCCCGTTCATGACCAGGTTAGGAGAGACGAAGTGTGTAATTGTGGTCTCCTCTCTCTCTCTCTCCGTCTCTTGTCCTGTGAAGAGTTGGGTGTGATGAAGTGTATCTAGTCCGTAGTGATTGCCTCATTAACTCTGGAACAATTAACAACACTCGCGCTACGTTCTATAATACACAACAATGACGTCACGGCGTTATCTCGCCAACTTTCCCGTTAGCTACGCCAGAACACACAAAACATGATTCAGAATAATAACACTAGAAACTGAGTACATTTGTTGTGACACTACCAGAAAAAAAATTATTAATAATAATTTATTAACGCGTCACTAGTTTGTATTTAATTAAATTCCATATGATAAAACAAATTTTAACTAATGAATTGTAATAAAAATTAATTAAATGGTATTGAATACATTGACAATTTATAATGAGTTCAAAAATAAACATAATTATATAAAAAAAGACTGAGCAGCTTAAAAAATTTTACGAATTGAAAATGTTAAATGTTTGCTAAAAAAATCGTAAATAACATATTAATGTTGAAAATTAATAGGTATTATTTGAATTTCGCAAAAATGAGAGACATTTATTTTGAAAAAATATCACCCGATTGAGACACTTTAGACAATTAAAGTGAAACAATTAGGAATGTCACATACAACACCATAAGTGGTACATTTAACAAAATACAACATACGAAATAAAATGTCATAAAGATTATAAGTAAATTATTGGTATTAGATTAAAATATTTACTTACGTTTTAAACATAAGTCAATAAATAAAATGGATCAATCATGTAGTGTGAAATACAAGCTTTTTAAGAATCATAAATATTTAAATTTATATATTTTTAGAGGATGTCTTATTTAAAATTAAATTAATTTTTTCATAGAAAACAATTTTATGTCTTAATTAAATTCTAATTAAATTTAAATTACATATGTTTCAAGGTGGTACGAATCTTTTTAAGCACCCTTTCGGGCTACACGCACATGTACTAATTATGTCAATATGTTAAGGAAGTTGAGGAAGTTTGAATTTAGAGGAAATGTATCTACATTTACGTGAATTGACTTAATATAAGGTGTAGTAAAAAATGAATATTTTTTATTTAGCCCCGCGTCTTACTACCCGTGCGGGTCATGCGCTTAAGTACTAATTTACGTTAATGGATTAAGAATTGGGAAGGCTTAATGTAGAGGAAGTGAACCAACATTTGCGTGTAAAGAGAGTGGAAAACCATTTAAAACACCCCTCCCCCCAAGTTCTCCCAACCGAGATTCGAAGCTCGATCTCCATGTCCTCGGCAGTCTGGCTCTACACGAAACAAGCGAGTTAGCCAACTACGCTACTGATGCGGGTAAAAAGGAATGAAATTAGAGAAAGTGCATCCACATTGGCTTGGGTAAGGAAGGGAAAACCTATAGGGAAGATCATCCTCGGGGAAAAAAGCCTAACGGCAACCAATTGCAATTTGAACCCAGATCTCCTGGTTAGAGGCTACCAAGCATACTATGAGTCTAACTTCTTGAAACACTCGACCACCGCTGCGAGTCCAAACTAAACGAGCCACAATATTTTAGGATATTTTCTACACTCTTTAATAAATCTTTGTACCATTCGATCGATCCACTTGTTATTGGACAAAAATACTATTAAACAATAAAAGGTAATATTTTATACATTATTTATTTAAAAATACCACCATGAATATTTATTTTCAAGCTAAAAAAATAATTGTAATTTATGTAAGTTAATTGTCTCGACACCATTCAGTGGTCACATGGTCTAAGGCGCTACTCTTGCAGAAGACTGCCGATGACGTGGAGATCGAGGTTCGAATCTTGTTTGGGTGTACTGAGAGTAGGTTTTCAAAAAGAGTTTTACTCTCTACCTCCACTCGAATGCAGTACATTTCATTTAAATATAACCTTCCCAATTCCGAAAACCATTAGCTTAATTAGTAGGTAAGCGTATAACCCGATAAAGTAATAAGACGCGGCGCTAAAAAAATAAGTCTTGATGCTTATTTTTCAAGAATGTCACAGGCTACTTATTTATGTTTAGCTAATTGTTATAGTAAACAAAATATGAATATAATTATAATAAGCGAAACCATTTACCCTTATTGCAAAATATAAATTTCAAGTATTTTGTGTGGTTTCTCAACCCTCCATCTTCCCCTTCTTCTCTAAAATAAATTGTTACTAGCTTTACAAAGGTGTAGTCATACGGTAATATAACTCCATGTCTCGGTTATTTTAACTAAATAAATCCCAACATTTTATTGGAATCTCTCTCAAAGAGTCGATACATCGAAGGAAAATGATAGGCTCAGGGCAAAAATAAGATAACTTACATTTTATGGAGAAAAATATGTTAGCAGTGACTTCTGTTGGCTTATCTCTAAAAATAAAGTTGTTAAGGAGGGTAACCAATATCGACTAATATTTTATTTATTTTTATAACTAGAATTCAGGATTTTATAGAAATTTAATCTAAATCTATGAGAGTTATTGTGTTTTTTACCCCGACCCCCTCAATTATGTAACAAAATTACTCGATATTAAAAACGTATGTGCTTATAGCACAATTTTTTATTCGATTAAATTTTCATCCCAGACGGACATCATTCAAATCAGCTGGCCAGTGAACTTACAAATAATAGGTACAGGACAAAGACTTTTATAGCTCAAAACCCATAAAGTCCTCAGCAAATTATTATTTTTTAATTAATTTAAATATAACAGAGACCTCTTTTAACCATAATCTAAGGTGAATTATAAAGCTCTCATTATTGTCTAACTGATGGAAAAACTAAATCAATTTGAGTTAAAATTGGACATTTTTCTTTTTGCCTCCTGAAGTTTTCAAACAATATAATGATACCGGTTATTTTCCACCGCGTCTTGAGCCTCTAGACAAAGAGTAAACTTGTTTCCAAATCCATTATAGTTTTACAACCAACCAATCACAGACTAAGACCCAACTAGTTTGTCCATCTTCTGAGAAACATCATCCAAGGTTCCACAGAGGGACTAATGGTAAAAAAGTACCTGTGTATTAGACTCGGACCTAATTAACTATAGAGCTATGCTTTTTTTATTCTTTAGCAGAACTTCCAGTCAGAGATTAATCTTTACGTTTGGGAATTCTTTTAATTTAAAATACAAGTACAATAGTTTTATGAATTATGAGCATTAAACCTCGTTCCCTACGTTAAAAAACGATAATTACATAATGTTAGTTATTATTTCATGTTCTTATCGTCACTAAAGCCTTCCAAGATTTCTCTTTGGATTTCAAGTTTAAATATCTCCTATAATTTCTCCTTGGATTTGAAGTTGATATTTATTTTCTCCTTGGCGATAAAGCCCCATGGCTTCTTTGGTGCTGACTGACAGCTGACAGCTTTGAAAAGTTACCAGACCAAATTATGTATCCCTACGCTGAACCATATGATCTGAAAAAACATGTGTTTAGCAGCTGTCACTTCTGACGGTCAACATGTAGGTATATAATCAAATGCTGACTGTCAGATGTCAGCTGTGAGCTGTCAGTCAGCACCAAAGAAGCCATGGGGCTACTGTAGATAGAATTAATAGATACTATATTCAATATTACATTCTATTCATAGAGAATAACAAATTGCTCACATAGTTTAAGACGTCAGTCTCACCACAATGATCGTCAATATATTTGTTACTTTCTCGCTATCTTAGAGGTAGAGAAGGGATTGTGATCGTCAAAAAAATTGAAGAACTCAAGATTTTGATGAATGTCGACGTATCATGATCCCCCGAATCCAAAAAAGTGTTTTTTGACTTGCCGTTTGCCTGTTCGTACCTCGGACTAGAGTCTAAACTATTTTACCGATCGGGCTAAAACTTGGTATCTAGGGTTTTCATAAGGTTTCCCCAAGGAGTTTTTGGAATTGGATATCTAACCCTAAAATAAAGGGTAGTTTACTGAGGGGCAAAAAGAGACAAATTCCATTTTCTCAAAATTGGCTCCAACGATTTTGATTTAATTTAATTTCTAGGCATTTATACATATTCCAAACAAAATGTCTACTCTCAATATTTCGGCCAAATGACTTTAAGTGTTCCGGCCTGATGAGTACATTCTTATTTTAATTTAGAAAAAATTGGCGGTATTTCTTTTCTCTTTCAGTCTAATATTTGAACATTTCCTCCTACTTACACTCCATAATTGCATATCATTGTATTAAGAAGTTGATGGTGACCTGGCGGTCTAGGGGTAAGGTGTCAGACGTCTGTGCTGGCGGCCGGGGTTCAATCCTCGGTCCCGGCACAGATTTATCTGATTACCAAACCCTTCCTTCACCTCTGACAAGACATCTTGTGAATGTGGAGAATGCCAGGCCTCAACCGTGGTTCAGATTCCACGTTAAACTGTAGGTCCTCCATTTCATCTCACAATCACCCTACCATTACACATTAGCGTAAGTGCGTATAACCCAAACGGGTAGTAAGACGCGGTGCTAATAATAATAATAATAATAATAATAAGTTGATAATATTGTGCGAACATACAAATATACATTCTCACCAATTAACTAAAATAAGAGGAATTGCACTTTGGGAATATCTACCCCTAGATAAGAGTTAAACACACATAGAAAATATTCCAACCAAAGGTTTGATATTCTTGTGATTAATAAAATATTATTTTCCCCTGTGATTATAGTTATAATATCTAATTCTGAAGATAAATTTTGGTTAGATCATCTTATTTTAGTTTTCAATTTTTTTTTATCACTGACACAAATTAATATTAGAAAATTACTTTTACACGTATTTTTTGAAACTTAATTATACATTAGATATTCCCTCAAAATTAATCTTTTGTTAGCAATACAGGACACAAATATAATTTAAATAATCAATCTTCCCTATAGGTTATAAAATATTAGGGAAAGTGAGACAGGAAATAAAAGTTGTGATACAGCCAACACCCCTCGCTTTTAAAGGAGCTCTTTGAAGATCAGACTAGATTAGGACCTGCCTTCTAATCCAGTAGAGCCCCATCAACGTTCTAGTTAATCTGAATGCTCCAAATATGAAACATTTGTGATACATTTCTTTTTACGCCCTCATTTTCAGGGACGTACAAAGGGTAGAGCGTTTTGGGGGTCGTCCCCTTGCCCCTTAAATTACTAGTAGTGTGTTTTTGTATTCCTCACCAATGCCAAAGTTCAGTAGAAAATTCGAGTATTTTAACCTTCAAAACACCAACAACCCCAATTGTGTTTTGTTAAGAAAAACAATCTTAAATTCTTCAAGAGGGATTCGATGTAAAAAAAAAAAATCTTTGCATATCATTTTGGGGGACTTAAACTCAGGTAGAATTTTCCTCATGGCCCTACTCATTTGTTATAATTGTTTATTTTTAATAACAAACTAAGCAACAACCCGAACTGTGTTATTATATGTGGTCAACGGTCTATTTAGCATAACAGGGTGTCAACAGTATTGTATAACATCAGAACCAAATATTACTGTTACACTTGAGCATAACCATCTGATTCAATGACTCGGTCGTACAAAAACGGTCACTATTTCAACATGCAGCACCCTGTTATTATTTCCCAATTTGTGGGAGCACCTGCAGCATTATGCAACCTTGTAGCCTCAAGCATTGGGCATATTGCATAACAAGACTGGCGCCAACTGCTGGATGAATTTTCCATAATATGTGTGAAAATACTAATACTTTACAAGTTTCTTTGATTACTCTACGATTTTAACAAAATTACTTTGTTTAAATATTAACATTTTAAAATGTGCTTTTTTCCACGACACTCAATGTTTTACAAGCCAGAAATAACCCGCTAGAAAGCGCATTGTATTTATGGGGGGAGAAACGGTTTGTTAAACTTAATATTTTGCTGTCATTTTGTACGAAGGAGAAAAGTAAAACTTTTATGTAGGCTGATTTATATTGTTATACTGTAACAATTTTACTGTGAAAGGAGGAAGGGGGAATTATCGAAAAGGTGGTAAATTTGGGGGCCGGGGGTGAGGGAAGGGAGGTAAAGCTCCCTAAGTTAATCACCTTGAAATATATGTAGCTATCTATCTTTCATATAAAATGTAATTTATACAAATGAGAGCATAAAGGTGATTCCTGAGTCATCGGTGGCTGTGATATCAATGACAACCTATAGTATCCGATAATTTCAACACGTCCATCACAGACTCTGCCTGAAACTATGAGTGAAGAGCCAACGACCCTGGGCGTAGGATGAATCCTGGGTAGCTCAGTGGCAGAGTATTGGCATACTAAGCCAAGGATCACGTCTTCGATTCACCACGTCCAAGTGTCATTTAGCAAAATTTACGAATATAGTTATTTTGAAAAAACCGTTGATTCAAGAGAGTGAAAGGTTGAAGATAAAACTAGACAAACTATAACAATGTATTCTATATGAGCAAACCTTGCTCTGACACACTCAGCGAGATCATTAATTTGGGCTTAGCCCAGTTGTGCATTAGAATACTGCGCATCAGAAGTCTAAGACAAGGTATTAATAAAAAAAATAGCGTGGCAGACGTGAAGACAAAGTGAACTTATAGCTGGATGTTAATTCACTTAGAATCATTTTACTACCAATAATAAATTGGATAACCTTGTAGAAACAAAAATAACGCAAAAAATAAATAAAAAATAATAATTAATTTTGTATTGATTAAGTTTTAATAAGTATAGATTGATTCGAATTTTATTCCCCACACGAATTTAATCAGCATTTTTAAATGTTTGGCTTAAGGCCCTTTGCCCTGTCGAGTGCAAGTTTTAAACTTATTTTGTGGAATGGTGGGTGGGAGGTTGAAAGGCGTGGCGTGGCTTCACAACCGACCAAAGTATCCTTCCGCGCCAACAAGAACAGACGGATTACAGAAACCGTAGATGGTGCTAGCTACCGGATAGGTCTTGCGGAAAAATCATACGTTTGTAAATATCAGTTTTCTCTAGAACGAGTGAAATTTTTATGTTAATATTTTCAACACTCCTTCTAAGATGATGTATCACTGTTTATTAATTGTTTAATTTTCTTATTTTTTATCATGAATTATTTCTATTGAAAAATGTCAGTTTTATCGATATTTGATCATTGTTAAAATGATAGAGAAGGTGTTTATATAAAAAGTATAATTTAATCAACATGCTTCTATTCTTGAACAAACCGTTTCCGAAAAGAAAATTGTAAAACAATAAATATTCTTGAAGATAGTCGTTTGTTCCCATGGCTATGCATTTCCACGCCAAATAAAAAGGGTCAACCGCCTTGTAGTTAACTGTTTAAATTTGGGGACACATTTTACTATGGCATATTTTATTTTAAACGGTGATAGATTTATATGCGTTTGAAAGAGCTACTAATGAAATTATTATTATTATTATTATTATTATTATTATCACCGCGTCTTACTACCCGTTCGTGTTATACGCACTTACGCTAATGTGTAATGGTAGAATGGTAGGGTGATTGCGAGATGAAATGGAGGACCTACAGTTTAACGTGGAATCCAAACCACGGTGGAGGCCTGGCATTCCCCACATCACAAGATGTATAATGCAACTTCAATAATATTGGTAAGAAATATAGTTTTTGAATAATAAATTAAACCATACAAGTCCACCCGTTTAAAAGTATCAGTATCGTAAGATACAGGATTGCAAGTGAGTAGATGGTCGAAGTTCGGTTCCATAGGCCGGATACACTAAACTACCAGAGGATGGTTTAACAAGGTAGTTAGTTGTAGGTGACCTGGCGGTCTAGGGGTAAGGTGTCAGACTTCTGTGTTGGTGGCCGGGGTTCAATCCTCAGTCCCGGCACAGATTTATCTGATTACCAAACCCTTCCTTCACCTCTGACAAGACATCTTGTGAATGTGGGGAATGCCAGGCCTCCACCGTGGTTCGGATTCCACGTTAAACTGTAGGTCCTCCATTTCATCTCACAATCACCCTACCATTACACATTAGCGTAAGTGCGTATAACCCGAACGGGTAGTAAGACGCGGTGCTAATAATAATAATATATATATAATAAGGTAGTTTCCCCATTCTCTCCCCATGCAAATGGGATGCACTTCCTCTCTACCCATTCCACCCATCTACACTACTTAGATTAAGTTGTTAATATATTTGGTGTTCCTAGATTTTGCCGTTGGTGTTAATCGGTGTTTTTTTAAGCACCACGTTTTACTACCCGTTTGGGCTAGACGCTTATGTACCTACTAATTACGCTGATGGTTTTAGGGATGTCGAAGGTTATATTTATAGGAAGTGTGCCCACATTTGTGTGTAGGGACAATGGTAAACTATTTTTTAAACCCCCTCAGTACACCCGACCGATATTCGAACCTCGATCTACCTGTCATCGGCAGTCTACTGTGAGAATGGCGCGGTATACCCCATGCGGCCACAGAAGAGGCTCTTAATTGATGTTAAAATCAGATATTATTATATTTAATGAAGTACTGTACCAAGCATGCACGTTATATCCTCGTGATGAAGCAACAGTTTGGACCAAGTAACAAAAAATTGAACTTCTCCTTCTCACCCTCCCCCTTTTCCCGCGAGCCGTGAAGAGGGTTAAACAGATTCAGCCCCACTCCTCCCCCCTCAGCTGAGAAGAGCGAAATCAATGCCCCGCCAGATGGGGAAACCTTGTAGCAGTCGGAGGGGAGGGGGAATCAATTAACTCGGTCTCAGTAAAAGGGCTGCTTCTGGTTTTACAGCTTTGGGAGGAGGGCAAAAGGGTGGGGTCGACTATTTCAAAGTCACTCTGGTTCAGAAGTCGTGCTATCATCGTAAGGGAAGGTAATTTTATTGAGTGTGAAAATTAATTACGAGTCAAAAGATTGATATTCATAAAATGAAAAAAATTTTACAACATACTTTGTGAAAAGCTTTTAAGCCAAAGCTGAGTTAATTATGTTGGCAATACAATGAAAATTTATATGAATATACTATTTATTTATTTATTTATTTTTGCACCGCCTCTTACTACCCGTTCGGATTATACGCAAATGTGCTAATTACGCTGTGTTGGGGATTAGAAAGGTTGATAGAATAACAAAATTTCTGCCTTCATCATTTAAAAATATTTGTCATATTCATAAAAAATATTAAATTGAGATCTTTAGAAATGAATTTGATTGCAGTTATCTAGAAATATACAGAAAAAAGACTATTACTTATAATACTTGTAATTTAATGGAAGTTGTTGGCCGTCATTTTGAATTCTGAAAGTTGCCCAAAGGTATTCAAGTGGTATTCGTAATTCCATAAATTCATACACCTTAAACAATAAATATCAACAATAAAAAAACTTAATAGGCTAAGCCCGGGTTGGGTGAACAATCTTAATTTGGCTGCTGGACTAATCGTGTCTCTGCCATAATGTATTTTATTTCTTACAAGTTTTAAGTAAATGTCTCCATTTTTAGATAAAGGAGAGATAAAATCTGTGTGGTGCACCCTACCTTTTTATTTAGCACCCCGTCTTAATACCTGTTCAGGCTATACGCGTATATACTAATTAAGATAAAGTGTTAGGGATAAGGAATGTTGAATTTTAGAGGAGGTGTACCCGCATTCGTGGTGAGGGAAGGTGGAAAACCATCCTCAATACACCCGACTGGTATTCGAACCCCAACCTCCCTGTCCCTGTCTAGTGAGAGTGACGTCTAGGATCAAGTGGCCACCGATTGGCGGCGCTGGACCACAAACGGGGGAAAACACTGTCTCGGGAGTTGGAGAGCCTTTACCGATATTTGATTTATAGGCTACTGCGGGCAAGTTTAAAAATGCCCCGGAGGCGTTGCAGCAGGTGTACCATCTGTTGCTCAATATTTCTGGAGCCTGGAAAAAGATAAATCCCACAAGGACATGCGGACGTAAACCGCAAGAAGCAGCACTGGGATTCCGGATCTTTTCCTTCGCACTATCGTTCGATGGTTTTGAACGCGAGTCATCGCCTGTCATAACGAATTTC
>CABEEJ010010382.1:0-14459 GCA_901482245.1 Timema douglasi
GAAATGCATATCAACATTCTACCTGCAAAATTAATTTGAAAAAAAAACTAATAATAATGAAAAATTAAAATTTTGAACGCAAAAACAAGGTTTCAAGACAAAACCTCTATTCTTTATTATTAAAATTCCTTCCCACTTTCGTGGTAGAATGGTCTAATATGTAACGCTCACCATAGACTTTACTGCCGATAATGGAGGTATTGGGGTTTGAATCCTGGTTGGGTGTACTCAAGGTGGTTTTCCCTAAATGATTTCTCACTTTTCTTCAACGCAATAATGTGTACCCAACCTTACTACACTAATGTAATTAGTTCATGTGAGTACAACCCAAACGGTTAGGTACTATGTAGGGCTAAGAAAATAATCAATAACTATCATTAGTCATTACTAACATGGCAAATGTCTTACCTTTGCGATGCCAATTTCTTGTTGTTATATTTTTCTCGGCTCATTGTAGGGATGTCCAGTACTTTCATCATTTATTTAAATTGTGAGTAGCCTGTTCCAATTGGAACACTACCCCAATAAACAGCGTCATTTAATTATGTATGTGTGCGGGTTGTTTTGAGGTAATGCATTGCTTACCATCACAATTGTAACAAAAATAAACCAGAGTAAATTCAAGACCATTTCTTATTTCCTTTTCTACACGATTTGGAGTGTTCACCTAATTTAGTGATCTGTTTAGAAAAATACATTACATCAATAATTCGGTGAACCGTAGTGGGAGAAACCTGTGCCCTTTCAATATTTTCTATGACAAGTGGTGGTAAGGTATTCTCATTACTATATTCATATTTTGAAAGAGTATTTTCACTAACGAGCGAAGGATGTTCCACATTCGATAGTAAATCCTCCAATTCATCATCTTCATCAAAAATGTATGTGTCTGCCTGCATATCTTTGGAACTAGGAGGTTCCTACAGTTGGTGTAAAGTCTTCACTTTTTAGGGTGCAAGTCCTAAAAACCATTATATATATAACATAATTATTTATTTCTTACAGAACGTCTTACCATCCGTCTAAGCTATTTGCGATAATTTATTATAATAGGGCAAGAGTGAGTAAAGTACAATAAAGAGGACAGGTACTGCGTTTGTGTGGAGGAAGAGTGGGAAACTGTTACTAAAAGACGCTTTAGTAGATTACACTGAGCCATAATTCAAACCTTGACCTCCCGCTCACTAACAAGCCAGAAAAACGTGTAAACTCGGCATGCATACTGATTAGGGTTTATAATTACTAACCCATAACTTATAAATTATATAATAATACAATCAACACCTTATATTTTGTGTATATCTAAGTACTATTTTAAACTTTAGGTAGCCAACATACTCGTTTACAAAAACTAGCCATCATTTCCGTTTGGAACCAATTTAATGCGACCACATTTCATGTACAAGACTGTACCTTTTTTTTTTTTTTTTNTTCCGTTTGGAACCAATTTAACGCGGCCACATTTCATGTACAAGACTGTAATTTTTTTTAAAATTTATTTATCAACATAAATATATTGGCTCATTTTTGGCATACTTACAGAATTGTTTTAGAAAATAAACAAATAAAATACGCCTAAATAAAATTTAACAAATACAAAATAAAAATATTAGTTGTAGTATTTTCAAACTAGAATTACCTTTTAAGTGATTCAAATTTGTTTATGGTGAATTATGAATCTTCTTTCCGGATTCTTCTTCTCTTCTTTAAATCTCTTGATCGTTTTCTTCTTTTGCATACTTTTACTTGGTAATGGACGAGGCTTAGACATTTTGTACACAGTAAAATTCACATAAAAGTTGATTAATATCAAGGCCATAGTCGGGAAATGTTATGAACAATATATATTGCTTTATTTATGATTTAAACAATACCAAAATTAATGTACAAGTACAAATTAGGGGGCTGTGTTAGTATAAAAAGCACTTCAGAGAGCATCCAGAGGTGTTTAGTATTTAGAATTTTTTCTAGCCTTCGGCAACTATGGGGTTATGTTGCCATAAAAAATACTTCAGAGAGCTTCTAGAGATGTTTGTTTCTGATTTTTTCTAGCCTATGGCAGTTATTGTGTTATGTTGCCATAAAAAATACTTCAGAGAGCTTCTAGAGGAGTTAAATATTTCTAAATTTTTCTTGCATTCGGCAGCTTTGGTATAATATTGCCATAAAAAATACTTCAAAGAGATTCTAGAGGTGTTTATTACTCAGAATTGGTCCTAGCCTCCGTCAATTGGGGGATGGGTCCACCTCCTCCCCCCCCCCTGAAATTATTTGCTGGCTACGGCCTTGATTAATTTAATTATATTTATGCCAGTTAAATGGTAGCCTACGCTCAAACTAAAATATAAAACTAAACAATGTCAAAGAATACTGGTAACAATAGACTGTACAGCTTCCACACATTATATAGCTAACAGGCAAGAACAGTCCAAAATATCAGCATTACTCTTCGTATGTTTTTGTTTTGTACATCAATACTTTTCTCAGCTGCTTTTGAAACGTTTGCTAATATCTTCTTCCCCCTCATAACTCCCCGCCCACCCGCCGCTGTCAATCAAAACACAAGTGGTCACTCACTACCTGTGTTTGGTTCTCAACGGTACGGCCCGATTTGGCTGTATTTATTTCTGTGAAAATCACGTAACTTCGGGCAATTTCCTATCCAGTTATTAAAATATGATAGTAACGATTGTATGAAAAACGTCAAATGAACCAGTATTTATTGCTAAATAAGGAAAGTTAAATTTAATTTCAAATTACAAAGTAGTTTTCTATTAGGAAATGTATTTGTAAAAGAATGAGAAAGTCTGCCACCGATTCAATTTTACTATTTATTAAATAAAAATTAATATGTTAGAAAATATGGTACAGACCGTGCCTAAAATATCTTTACCATATAGTGAGTGCTATACCATCCGTACATCCATAAAATAAATTAAGGCTTTTGCTTGTATTACATAATACTTCGAGACAAATTAGTATTATTAAGTTAAATTAAGCATTATAAATATTTAAACAAAATATATATATATAACAAATTTGCTCTATTTTTACTTATTTTAATGTTTTTATTCTATTAGAAAGGCTCACAACCATAATCAATAATAATGAAATAAAATATTATCACTCTTGCACAGCCTTAACTCAGGGCCGACCAGAGATAAAATGCGGTCACAATTTCGAGAAATAATAGATCAAGAACAAGACGAGGGAAAATCACGAGTAGTCGTTGAGTTAACACATACAAATTCCGTCGAGGTTCCCAACAAAAGTTAAATAATTTCCTAACCCAGGTTAAGGAAACTAAATCCCCCAGTTATTCTCAAACAAAGAAATTTGTTACTAAAGCTAAACATATTGAAGATAGGATAGTACGTTTGAGTTGTGACAATGAGCAGGTTAAACTTAAAATAAAACAAAGTCCCTTTCTCTTAAAATAAATACTTTAATATACCAGGAGATTAGAGAACAAAAAGATAAACCCAAAACAGCTGAAAAGTAACAAACTGTTATGCCGTTCTAAAATCTAGGTATAAATCCCGAAAATAAAATAGAAACTCCACCCAAAATAAATATAGTAGATACTATTCCTAATTCTAGGGATATAGACGTTATCATTCTCAAAATAGTCCAAAAATGAAACTTAAAATTAGGGAACAATTCGGATCCTGTAATCTTTCTAGAACAATTAATGGAATTAAATGAACTGTATAGATTAGAGGATATATAACTTTTAAGAGCCCTTCCTGAACTTTTTGAAGACAATAAAAGGCAATGGATTCGAAACAATTCTAATCTTTTAAATTCCTGGGATGCCTTTTTATGTTGCTTTAAAAAAACTTTATTTTGTGTCGATTATGTTGAAAGCCTAGAAAATGAAATTAGAATGTCAAAACAAACTCCCACAGAGTCAGTCACTAATTACTTTATCAGAATCCAAACATTATTTAAAAGACACGGAGGATATTCAGATAAAGAGCAGTTACAGGAAATTTATGCTAATCTCAAACCCAGTATCAAAATACAAACATCTCTTAATAAGATTAATACCTTGTGGGAGCTGCACGGGTTAGCGTCCCATTTCGAAAATGTTATTGCTGAAATAGAATCATACGAAAAATTAAATTCCATACCCAGTAGTGTTGTTCCCATGTAACAATCCATACGAACTGACTCGAATCAAAATTATATTCCCCCGCGGTACAGTACTGACAACTATCGAAAGTACAGTACTAGACAGTACGTTCCAAAGAGTACAGTGAGACCTAACAATCACAATTATATTGAACAAACTAGGTCTAAAACTAAAAGGTGTTACTCTTGCAATTCCCCGGAACATTTAGTATCTACCTGCCCTATTAGAAGTAAGGGCCCCGACCATAATAAAAAACTATCTTTGCGCGGAAAAACATCTAGGTCAGCGCAAGGCGCTAAGCTAAGTTTAAAAAAATATTTAGCACGTAACAATAATACCCATGTATCATTGTTGTGTTTAGAAGCTTATATAGGAAAATATAAAGTATACCCATTAGTAGGTACAGAATCTACCAATAACGTATGTTCTACAAAGTTGTATGAATAGTTACGCAATAATAAATGTATAAAAAAAGGAACAAAGCTGTAATATAGAATGTATCACGGCGGATCATAGTATATTTGAGGTTAATAAGAATATCAAAATGTGTATTAAGATTAGTGGCCTGTCTTGGACAATTTGGTTTCTTGTGGCAGCTAAACTAGCGATAAACTTGCTTTTGGGTAAAGAATGTATTGAGAATTCTAAAATGATAATATCCATGACTAACAAACAGGTTATGTTTCCTCACAATAAAAAAGGAGTTGTTACAGTAGAACTGAAAGAATTGTCCAAATTAAAATCTATTAATATGACCAACAAGAATGCCGAGAGTAATGAATTTTTACAATAGCTATTAAATGAGTTCGGTGACGTAATCGCGGATAAAATCGGTAAGACTAACGTGATGACATGTGAGATTGACATGTTGGACAAAACACCTGTCAGATCACACCCATATTATTTTGCCCCTCCCAAGTTAAATGTAAATGTAAATAACTGAAATTCTAAATAAAGACATAAGACCTTCTAATAGCCCATTTGCTTCACCTGCCTTCTTAGTTTCCAAACAAGGAAAATCACCCCGTTTAGTTGTGGATTATCGAAAATTAAATGAGAATATACGTTTTGAAGCTACTCCCTTACCCACGCAAGAAATGGCGTTCCAATATTTAGGTAAAGCTAGAATATTTACATTGTTGGATTTAAATAAGTAATTTCTCCAAGTTCCTTTAAAATAACAATGCAAGCAATATACGGCATTTGCTATGCAAACACAATTGTTTGAATATAATTACCTCCCATTTGTTCTATCAGTCAAGTAA
Organism: Timema douglasi; assembly: GCA_901482245.1. NCBI lineage: Eukaryota > Metazoa > Arthropoda > Insecta > Phasmatodea > Timematidae > Timema > Timema douglasi. Next base: position 5,401 of record CABEEJ010010382.1, read on the forward strand.
GGAGTTTTAACCAGGCTTATGAACATAATCTTTGGAGATATTCATATAAATTCGTTAATAATTAATTACCTTGACGATTTAGTGGTCTACTCCAACAAAATTAGCGAACATTGAGTTTATTTAAAAGAAGTATTTACGAGATTAGGCACGACGGGATTAACAATAAACCCCAAAAAAATACAAGTTGGCGTAACGCAAATAGAATATCTTGAATATATAATTTCATACAAAGGTATATCCATAAATACAGAAAAAATGCGCCCCATAGTTGAATTCAAAACACCTAATACCAAAAAGAAATTGTCAAGATTTTTGGGTATGGTGTCCTTTTTTGACAGATTTATTCCGAATTTGGCCTCTGTGGCAGAACCTTTATATAAATTACAAAAACAAAAAGCTGTTTTTAATTGTAACTATGCGGCTGACCAAGCTTTCACTCAACTAAAAAAGGCTCATATTACGGCGCCTATTTTACGAATGGCAGATTTTGGTAAATCCTTCATCCTTCAAACTGACGCTTCCGGTTCAGGTCTTGGAGTTATGCTAGCTCAAAGAATAGAAGGACATATACTACCAGTAGCGTACGCTAGTCTTACTCTACACCTCCACGAGTTAAATTATCCTACCTATGAACTTGAAGCGCTCGCTATAATATATGCCATAAACAAATTCAGACAATATTTGGGATCGCAACCGTTTGAACTACACTGATAACTCGGCTGTAGCGTGGCTACTTCAACATCCACGACAAATAGGTAAGATAGCACGTTGGATTACTCAACTACAAGAACTTAGATTCAACAATGTGAATATAAAAAGCTAGGACAATCTTGTAGCCGATGTGCTATCGAGGATGTTCAAGAAGAAACTATAGAAAGTGGCAACAATAGTGTTTAGAATATTTGATTCTTAACGCAAATACCGGAAATGTATACATCCATACTATCTGCACAACAAAAGGACCAAGAACTAAGTAAGATAATTGAAAGAATATCAAATAAAGAGAATACTACTAATTACCAAATTTTGAATAACATTTTATATTACAAAACATCGACTAAATCGCAACGGAAAATACATGTTTCAAAATCTTTTCATAATGTTCTATTTGAGTACTACCACATTTCGACGGTTGGAGCACATCTAGGGGTGTCCAAAACCACCAGCAGTTTTTTTTGCATGGTATGGACAAATACGTAGGCGCCAACGTTCGGTCATGTGATATTTGTATACTATTTAAACCCGGTCAAAATTATAAATATGGATACTTGTCATCAACAGTATCAAAATTCCCGATGCAACGTTTGTTCATAGATGTTTTTGGCCCATTACCCAGATCAAAAAACAGTAATAAATACATTATTATGGCTGTAAACGATTTTTTTAAGTTTGTGTGGTTCTTACCCCTAAGTAAATCTACGGCTGAGCAGACTGTATGTGATTTACCAGATAACATTTTCAAAAACTTTGGTTAGCCTTATTTCATAGTTTCTGACAATGATTCTCAACTTACTCCTCACGTCTTCAAAAACATATATTTCAGCTTGGTATAATACATTATACTACAGTGCCCTATTATCCTCAGTCAAATGTATGTGTGAGATCTCATAGGAATTTAAAATCTGCACTCATAGCCTGTCATAATCTGCATAATAGAGTGTGGGATTCTAATTTACATTGGCTACAAATTGCTTTCAATAATGCCGAAAATAATAGTCACAAACATACGCCATCAGAACTGTTATTGGGAAATTAACTTTTGACACCCTTGAATCTTAACTGGTCTTTCCCAGCAATGCAAAAAGTAAGGGCAGAAGGAAGCTCCCTCCACATGTGGACTAACGCTCTTAAACAGTTAAAACCGGCACATGCTTGCGTTGGTAAACACTATAACAAAGACAGACATCAGATTCCTTACAAGGTAGGTCAACAGGTTGTTTATGAAATCCATCAGATTAGTGATAAGGCTAAAGGGATTGCGGGGAAATTGTGAGCCCGTTGTTATTAGCAAATATTTGAGCTACGTAAGGGTTAAATTTGTAGATGCCTTTGCGCCGCGCTCATGTTTCACAACTCAAACCATGTCCTGTGAAGGTCACACCGTTGGGATAAGTTTTGTTGTTGTTAGCTTATTTATAAACTTTCTCCTGCCATGACATCTTTGACATGTACTCTGACAATAATAAACGAGTTTCTTGCACTTGTATCTAAGTGTCAATATTAAATATATTATAATCAAGGTTGTATTATAATAGTAAGGGTTTACACATGGTTAACATAGGTGTTGATTTGTATATTGCATGCCTCCTACATCTTATTATATTTACGAACAACAGTTGTGACTAAACTGCTTGTGCCTCATAATTCTATCATAAAATTATTGTTGGAAAGATGTCATTAGGTTAACAATGCTGTCCTTGCTCATATTATTTAAATCATTGTTATAAGGACTTAATTGAGTTAATAATACCCTATATTGTTTTATGTCTTTCACCTATAATGATACATAAAATGTTTTTCAGTGTAAAACCATACATATAGTAATTACTTGTAGTAATACAATAAAGCCACTGCATTATTTACATCAAATGTAGCAATGGACATAACCTCTTGCTACTTATGTGTGTATGTTTGTAAATATCAATAATATTACTTTTGACAAATAATTCTAATTTAGGCAAAAGACTATACAAATTAACATTTTATTATATTCATATTTTGTATTTATTGATTAGTCAGAGTAGGTCTACTCTCATCCATTAAATTATTATTATTATTATTATTATTAGCACCGCGTCTTACTACCCGTTTAGGTCATACGCACTCATCCATTAAATATTTTTCATTTACTTATATGTATAAAGTTTTATAATTGTATTTATACTTATGCTTATTTTTAGTGTACCATGAATCTCACATGCCATGTTGTTATGTTGTTATTCTATGTTTTGTGCTTTTCTAGTTATAAGAGTTTTGCTTTGGTCAATTTTTTGTGCCTGGGGTGAATGTACTGTGTGTGGTGGTAGAGTGCCGGTCACGAGGTCTTCCTCTCTGGCTTCCACGCGGGAGGAACGTTAGTTCAAGGCAATAGAGTTTAACCAAGGCAGTCACTTAACTCAGTTAAGTCAGTTCAGCTCGGATCAACGATCCGCTAGCATTCACTTATGCACAACTGAGCTTTAAACGGTTGTGCTCTGATTCACGATGTACTGTAATTTGCTTTTGGACGAGTCAGTTTTTAAACAATTTAAAACACCTGCCTGCCAGTCTATCATTCCCACAACCAGATGAGTTGCGTGCTCTGAGTTTCACATTTTGTTTACAAACATTCGAAACAATTACTCAAGAACTCACTCTGTGTTTATAATTTTGTTTAATTATTTGAGCCTTCTATTTTGGATCAGTTTGGTAAATAAGGTTTCAATACATACATACATGATCAAGCCGTTCCCTTTCGGGATAAGCAAGAAACTGGATATTGTTCCCAAAAAAAAATCTCCGTATTTAATCCATCTTCACTAACTTTCTCCACACTTCTCTATCCTTGCATACTCCCTTCACTTCAACAACATCCATACACCAAGTCACACATGCTCTTTTATTCTTAAAACTCTTTAGACTGTCCATACGAGTTTTTCTGAATACATTTCTTAGCTATCTCATTCCAACCACATTCACCTTATTCTTGTGTTTTTCTTGATAAACCCACGCTTAAAATCCATAAAACAATGTTGACGTTAACATATCTTTATATAGTGGCATCTTTGCCTCTTTCGATACTTCGTTCTTTGCAAGAGTCCACAAACATCCAACTACTCTCTGATATGCATCCACCCATCGATTTCACCATTTAATCCTTCCAATTTTAGAGAACATCCTGCCCAGATACATAAAACCATTCACTTGTTCTAACAGTTTTCCATTTAAACTAAGTCTACAATTATTTCTTGAGACATCCTTATAAAAACTATCACCTTAGTCTTGGAGACATTTCCACGAAGATTCCTTCCGCCTGTCACCACATTCTAATGATTTAATGCACTCTGTAAATCACTTTCCTTCTCATCCATTAATACAGCAACATCTGCCTATAGCAGCACTCAAATTCACATCGTCCATTTGTACACCAACTCCATCCTCACAAGCGTCCCTCATATACTTAACTTATTGATGAATATACTATAAGCTCGCTAATTCCGTCACTGTGTGGAGAATACAAATTATCTAGTATTGCTAGGGTTGTATCCACATATATATTAGGTATTTAAAAAACTTAATATATTAAATCAGAATTTTAAGGGTGGGAAAGTTGACCTACCTTTAGACAAACCAGTAGTTAAAGGCTTTATACCAATAATTGTACAGATCACATAACCAAATTATTAAATAAGTATTTTTTAATTCCTTGTTTGGCTTACTATTTTATTTTAAATTTTCTGATAGTAACATTAAAAAGAGTGTTTCCTTACAAGTAGAAGTGGCATCCCTATAATCCATGTATTAACTCTATAAAAAATCTCAAAGAAATTGATTTAGTTTCACAGAAAAAATATCAATCAACATTTCTGAAAAATTTTCATTATTTTTTGTTGCTGTTGACATGATAGTATTTACAGAAGGTAAACCATATTCAAAACATTAGTACATAAGCAATAAAATTGATTTTAAATTAGGTGACCTAGCGGTCTAGGGGTAAGGTGTCGGACTTCTGTGCTGGCGGCCGGGGTTCAATCCTCGGTCCCGGCACAGATTTATCTGATTACCAAACCCTTCCTTCACCTCTGACAAGACATCTTGTGAATGTGGGGAATGCCAGGCCTCCACCGTGGTTCGGATCCCACNTGCCAGGCCTCCACCGTGGTTCGGATTCCACATTAAACTGTAGGTCCTTCATTTCATCTCACAATCACCCTACCATTACACATTAGCGTAAGTGCGTATAACCCGAACGGGTAGCAAGACGCTGTGCTAATAATAATAATGATTTTAAATTTGGTCACTTTTACTCGTGGATATCAAAGGTATTCTGGAAGCACCTAAGAAAAATTGTTGCAATGACAATGAATAAACAAGCTTTGGCTTTGGGAAATTATGCTTTAGAAATGTGAACAGGGTTAATATTAGTTTTAAAATATGCCTTTATTTCCTTAAATAATTATTTGCCAACTTGCTTTTTCATAAACCATTATTTGTTCATAAGTTTTAGTTAATTTCAAAATTGTAAGAAATACTAATATGAAATATAGTAGAGTTCTGGTAGAAAGAAACTTTTAGCAGAGCTCACACTCCATATTTTAGGAACTTTATCGTATTTTCAGGTAAAAAAGGAGACAAAAATAGGGACCTCATCAAACCAATGTGAACAACAAAAACGTAACTTAAAAGAATGGGGTTTTAATTTTTTTTAATTACCACTAAACCGCTAAAACAAAAGATTTTTTAACTCTTTTCAATTGACCTCTCAAAATATGACGTTACAGTGGTATGCTTTTTTTTACAACAGCTTTGCTTGTATATGGGTTTATTTATTGGCCTTGTTCTCTTCAAGTCTTAAAACTGTATATCCTTCGCATTTCCCAAGAGTTACCTGCTGTTCCGCAAAGATTTTTTTATTTATTTTCAGCACAGATATAATGCATGATGATATTTGCTCAAGGAGTTTGTCCACTGCACTCTTTTTCTGGACTTATTTTCTTTTGATAACAATATTTGTCTTCACTTCCTACTCTATTGTTTCTTTATTTGCACTGTATTTCTATCTTCTTTAAGTCTCTTTTCTCTCAGCTTGGTTCCCCCCAAGTACTGATATTTACTTCTTGCATTTCTTCCATAGAGAGTGGGCTTTTTTGTGATTGGAACACAAGAAGGTTTATTGCCATAAGACTTAGAGACGTCTATGGCATTCAATTGTGCATTCAAATATCTTCCTTTCATAATAGCTGTCTGTTTGGCTATCATATATCCAGATAATGAAAAGCCAGGCACATTCTGTATGGGTATAAAAAGACATCATCTTTGCCACTTTTAGAAGTTTTGCTTCATTGCCGGTCGCTTTGCAAGAGATTAATATCCCTAAAAAATATCAATCCTATATATATATTCATTCTCAGAATATATATATTCTCAGGATAGAAAAAACATAAGAGCCCAAGAGGAAGATTTACAGGAAAGAACAAAGGTTCCACTTGAAATCGAAGAAATGCCAACCAAAGAGGAAAGACTCCAGGCAAAAAGGATATAATAATAATAATAATAAGGGTAAAGAACTCTTAAGGGGTAGTTTAATGTTGTGCCCGAGACTAAAGGTTGAAAATTAGAACTTTATTAAAACATCATGCCTGAATTGATGCAACGTGCCTAAAAATATTTTACTCAAAAACATAAAAAATTTCATAAATGATTAAAAAAATATTTCATACACCTATTTTTAGGGACTTTGGATTTAAATAAAGGGACTGATAAGTAATTTTAGGAACTTTAGGGACCAAGTATGAGCCCTGCTTTTAGAAAACACAAACCAACATATAATTTTGCTGTCAACATTATTATCATTTTACCATATTGTCAGTATTATTCATAGTTATTGTAGCATTGGAATATGAATCAAATCTAGTTCCTTCCCCCAATTTCCCCTTGATGATGAACAGCTCTGACCTCCATCAAACACTGGGTTCAGCTTCCACAAGCAGCTTGTTGGCAAAACTTGGGTTATTCTTGCGCACCAGGATGTGCCAGGTTCTAGAACTTTCTCCAAAAGAACAAAATCCATCTAGGTGTGTTAAGGTATGCATGCTGAGCTCTGCCTAAGGTTAGATGATTCCAAAAGCTTCTAGAGACCAAGGCCAAGTCACCCGATAGCTTTCAAGTTCCCCTGTCTTTCCCACTCTTAATATGAACTATTTTATTGTCTGTCACTGCCCATCATGTAATCCAGTGAATCTTTATATAAACTAGCGTTGGTCAGTAAAAAGACACGGAGGCTTGTACAGTCTTTCTACATCAAACCTCCTGAATCCCCCACTCCTCTTATCCAGGGGCTTGATATATTTGTGCAAAAATATCTTAGCGAAATGATGTCTAACAACAGTAGACACACCGTTGTGGTGCCAAAAATATTTTTTAAATCTGACCTTTAAATTAGAAATAAGTTTAAAATCTTGACACAGTAAGATAAAAAAAATAACTAGATAAAATTAAACCAGTAGTAAAAAAAAATATTTTTTATTTGCAGTGGCAACTATTTAATAGTTTATTTTATAATGATGTAAATTGATAAAAATAAATAAAAGGGTAAAATAAACTAATAAGAGTAAATTTAATGAAGAAAGCCTACCTAGGGAAAGAGGGAAAATGTGAAAAGAATCCACTGCACAACAGTAACATCTTCCTCCTTTTTCATATCTTCTATCATATAAATAGTCAAACACACATTTAAACACACATTGAACAATATTTTGGCATTGTTACCTTTATCAAACACAAAGAGAAAAGAGGAAATATACTTCACACAAACATTGAATTACTACGTTTTGAATATCTTTTTAGACTGCTAGAAAAACACTGTGCCAACTGTTTTAGGAGTAAAGATAAATTTTTCAAAGCTTGGCTATAGTTAGCGCATATATATATATATATATATAGAGAGAGAGAGAGAGAGGGAGAGAAAATACTAGAAAGGGAATAATAATATCAATTATAAATGATTAAAAGAATACTATACATAAAATAATAGAATATATATATTAGTTTAAATACTAATTAAAATGTATATGAAAAAAATTATGATTGTTTGAAAAGGTTAATTGAGGACATCCCTCTCATTAAAAAAAACAATATCATCCTGGTCTCCAACAAATCAACACCATCCTTAAAAGTGGTTACAAATTCCTAACCAGTTCCACCCAGACTCAAAACCTTAGTTCATCCCCAAGAGTCACTTTCAACCGGTCACCCAACCTCTACAAAATTCTAGTTCATCCCAAACTTCTTGACCCCAAGAGAATTCGAGAAGAAAACCGACTACCAAAGGTTCATACCCCTGCGGTAGCACCCATTGCAGCACATGTGGAATCAACCTACCAGCTAAATCCTTCAACAGCAAGGTAACCAAATTGGAATTACAATTGGTCATTACAAATGCAAAACAAATAACTTGAGATATTAATTAACTACCGTGAAAATCAAATGATGCAGAATGTATAGGCCTAACTACAGGTTCTCTTGGACAAATGAACAATCATTGTTTTGTCACAAACCACAAAGATCTGGACAAGCCCGTACCCATTCATGCTGGTATCCACAACCAGGACTTTAAAACCTGCTACACCACCAAAATATTAAGAGCATTTCCCAAACAGTGCAACAGTTCTCAACTTAAGACAGTGGGAACTGGCCCACCAATGGATTACCAAATCAAGATTACCACCAGCAGGGCTATTATGACCACGACGCAAAACGAATTTGCGACCGTTAGCAGAGAGACGCTAGACTTTGCGTCAAAAGTTATTATGGCCGACCACTTTGCGAAAGCAAATATTTTCCTAGTAGCGTGACGTTAAGTTGCGCAGACATTTTACTTGTCCTTTGGTTTGCGTTACGAGGATATGTTTGCTAGTTTTTGTAATTTATTAGGTGTTATGTGTTACATTATTTAAATTTGCCATCGCATTAGCCCAATATAATAATCCCAAAACGTTGTTGTGTGTTTTTCAAATAAATCTAACTTTAAATAGGCCTGTATCATAATGTAGGGATAGTACGCTCATACTGAGTGCTAAAATAATATTTTCTTTGAAACATAACACTATCAAATTGCATTATTAGTCACCATCAACACAATGATCATTCTGTTGACAAGGTAATAAAAAAGGTAGGACTAATTTGTTTAAGAAGCCTCAACAAAACTTTAATAATGTAATCCTATTTAAACTGAATCGTAAATAGAGTAGAAGTTACTATCCACATTAATGTGAATTGTAGGCCTATGAAATATTGCAGCCAAGACTGGAAAAACCAAAATAGGCCCTAGCTTAATGTTTACATGTGGTATGGCTTAGGCC
>CABEEJ010010385.1:0-14437 GCA_901482245.1 Timema douglasi
GGTGCTGTACACACACTCACCACCTCTCACACATTGCTGTACACACACTCACCACCTCTCACACATTGGTGCTGTACACACACTCACCACCTCTCACACATTGGTGCTTTATGCACACTCACCACCTTTCACACATTAGGGCTTTATGCACACTCACCACCTCTCACACATTGGTGCTGTACACACACTCACCACCTCTCACACATTGGTGCTGTACACACACTCACCACCTTTCACACATTGGTGCTGTATACACACTCACCACCTCTCACACATTGGTGCTTTATACACACTCACCACCTCTCACACATTGGTGCTTTATGCACACTCACCACCTCNTCACACATTGGTGCTGTATACACACTCACCACCTCTCACACATTGGTGCTTTATACACACTCACCACCTCTCACACATTGGTGCTTTATGCACACTCACCACCTCTCACACATTGATGCTTTATACACACTCACCACCTCTCACATATTGGTGCTTTATCATCGTTCTATGATTGGTGCTTTCAGTAATGTACAGTTTTTATTTTCACATATATGTTATCTGCAGATGCTACCTCCCATAGATATTACTAATACTGATGATAATGACAAATTAATATAGTTATATTTTCTAAAAGTCCCTATCTTTGAAAATATTGAATTGTATATGCTACATTTGCTGTGAAAAGCAGGTGGGAGAACAGTGATTAAAATTACACTCTGTGTATGCCTCTAGGAACTGATAGCCATATTTGCGCTAGGTGCCTGTATCATTGATGAAATCATCATCATCATGATCAACTGCCTGTGGTCAGGTCAGTTTGGTAATATGCTTCCATCTTCCTCTATCCTTCCACCACTCTTCCTCCTTCAATTGCTTCCATTCTTCTCTCACTTGAACAATTTCTGTTGTCTGCTCCTCCCATCTCTCTACTATCTCATGTGCTCCTTGTACTCCCACTTTTGCCTGGATAACTTAATTCCTAATCCAGTTCTTCCTCGTGACAGCTAACATGCTCCTCAGAATCTTCATTCACATGGCCTCCACTAGGCTGTCCTCTTCTAATTACTTCCTATCTACTTCCACCTTTCAGCTAATCAAACTTCCAAGATATTTTAAATTCTGCACTTATCTCAGTTCTACTTCATCCAACCTTATAGCTTGATTAGGCTTTATCCTCTTCTTTGTCATTACCATCACTTCACACTTCACCATGCTAAAATTCATTCATCACTCTTCCACTTCCTCATTCCATTCTTGTAGTTGTTCCTGTACTTCCTCTTATGTCTCTCTCAATACCATCAAGTCATCAGCAAACATCATGGCTTGCATTATTTCCTCTCCAAGTTTTCCTGCCACTTTGTTCTTGACCATTTCCATTACCATTATAAGTTGTAATGGTGAAAGGGCACTCCCTTGCTTCACTTCTTATATTATTTGGGACCACTCTTCATCTTAACCCAACTGGGCATTTCTCTGTGATTGGGTACATATCAGGGTAACAAAACTTAAAACCAATATTTTTTAAATCGAGGTCGATTTTTTAAAATTTGTGCACACACTTCATATAAACTCAGTAAATATATTAACAGAGATCATTTATCAAAAATCTAACATAAAAAATATCAAAATTTGTTGATAAGTGAGGGAATAATGTTGTTTTATGAGGAAATGATATTGCATATTGAAAGCATGATTTATATGAGTGTTATACAAAACATTTCTTGTGTGCTAGGCGATACAATTATTCCCAGATATTTTGACACCATGACTTCATTATAAATAGATAAAAAAATTAACTAAGCAGGCTAAGCTTGATTTACAGTAAATGCATCAGTTCAAGACCAGGAAAATAAAACTGGCTGATTCTGTCGTCACAAGGGATAGGTCCTAACATTTTCTGCTTCACATCATGTATATTGTACTAAATGCATCTTGTTTGGTTGACCACTTATATTGTCCAGGCCCTGTAGGCTCCATTGCATTTACTAATATTCCACTTTCATTCAGCTTGATCACTTCTCCTGGGTACAAACTGTGGTATTATCGACAAGAACCCAATCACTGATTGTGAAGTCCAAGTCTGCATTTCAAACAAGAGAGCTAGCTAACTAACTATTTAAAATATGCAGTGCTCATTTCAGCCTAAAATTTTAAATAAATCTAAAACTCATATTAATTAAGATGACAGAAATTAAACTTGAGCTCCAGCTGAGCAGGTCTTTTACACACCAATAGAACAACTCTCCTGTTGTCCTCTTCTCATTAAATTATCTCTATTCCCGCTTTTCACCTAATCAAATTTCCCAGATATTTTACCTACTTTAACTTTCTCAGACCTACTCTATTCAACTTTATAGCTTTACTAATAATATGTTTACATACAAGATTTAGTTTTTTTTAAATAAATATTAGAGTTGTTAATTGAGCATAGCATCACTGTAATAACCATAAAAATAAATAAATTGGTAAAAAATTATATCTCACCCTCATCAAAAGAAGTCCAATTGTTAGGAGTTAATGAATCTGAAATTTTAGTTGGAAGTTCCCTCTGTATCAGGCCTACAATTTTCATTGGGGTGCTGATGAGCATGCCTCATACTAAAATTTTTGCACTCATTTGAAGAGCATTCAAAACAACTTAAAGACCTGAACACCAACGAAGAAATACTCCTACACTACACCACTTGATGGACCTTCGTTGTACCACCAAACGAGGAAAATACAACTTTAGATAAAAGAACATCCATGTTTTCGACTTCTTTATTTGAAATAGTCATCAAGTGTGCCCCAGAACAGTGTTCCTTTAAAACTGATACAAGGTTTTGAAAATTGGCAATATCTTTTCCTTCTGTAACAGCTTTGTCAGCCGTTCTCTTTAATGTCCCTCCTATGCCATCAGGTGCTCCTTTTCCATGACCTGCCTTTGAATAATTCCAAGTAAAATCTGTGACTTTTGGCAGAAATTCTTGAATGTAGTGAGAGAGGATGTGAAACATGTTTTTTTTTGTATTGGGTTATTGGTCCATCACTTAACACATGCACAACTTTGAGATAGTCATCATGTTCTTCTAAAGCCCAGTTAAAAACAAGTTTCATGTGTTTCCTTATTGCTGCTGGATCATACCTAGTAGATTCAGGCCCGTATGAAAGGATGATGCTAAGCATGGCCAAAGTCTAAACAAAGTACTAGCAAAGCATAAGCAAAGCACGGGGATAGTCTGGCGGATGCCTTGCTAGAACATCTGGCTACCAGTCACGTGATAAAATCATCCACAGAGGGACACAGAGGTACCACACCCCAGTGGGAAATAAAATTCTTTACATCCACTGCCTTCTATAGTGATGATTTTGCTATTAAAGTTAACAAACCTGATCATAAATTCCCAAATAATTCTGGAAATGGTGGAAAAACATAAACAACCACCTTTTAACGAGGATGGGTGAATATATTTACTGTAGCAAATCAAGACTCATACGATTATAGAAAATAAAAAACTGGATGTAGGGAGTTTTTTCGTAGCTGCGAAGAAGAGAGCGTGGGAAGAAATAACCACTAACCAAGAGTTTCAACTATACTGGTAATTATCAAAAGGTGAGTGGTTTTTGTAGGCCTTTCATTTGAATCTGTCATACTATAGGCCTACCAATGAATATCAATAAAGAAGTTAGTTTATTAATAATATTAATTGCTAGTAAAATAAAATCTTTCAAGTTCTTCATGATTGTGGTACACTCTAAACTTAACATCGAAAGAGCTTGCTTTCTTTTACGCACAAAGATCAAGCTATAAATGATTTTGGTTGTAAGAAAGGTAGAAGTTAGTTAATAATGTTATTAAAACAATTTTAAAATTTTCTTATATAAAGTCATAAAAACTGAGGGAGGGGGTTCACAAATTACAGGTATTTAATAAAAGTATATCTTTGTCATTATGAGCTACATTAAAAAAAAGTGTTTTTACTATTAACACACTATCTATTATTTGGACCTACATTATTATGATGGTTTAAATGAAAATTTAGGCCTAAATATCAAAATTTCAGAAATGCTTAAACATCCACAGGAATCGACAAGTCGGGTACCAAACCTGAACAATTTTAGGCGATCTTTTCCTCTTTTAAAACTCCCAAAATCACAAATTTTATTAACACACTCAAGAATACAATAAATACAAAACTAAATTTAAGATTATGTATTAAAAAACTTTATCAGGTCTATAGTAACTAGGCCGAAGAGACGCAGAAACAATATTGTTTAAACATTTTTTTAAATTTACTCATAGTTTTAAATTTTTTAGTTGGTATCTCAAGTTAAATATATTTTAGGCCTATTATACAGTATGGTTTTAGGAATTATTCCCGAAATCTCTCTCAATCAAACAAAAGTATTTAATTATTTAACCAGCTATTATTTTTATGAGACTTATTCATTAGTAATTTATTGTGTAGGGAGGATCACATTACATTACCCTGCAGTCAAGCCTTGAAATACAGGTTTAACATTTGAAAGCATAAAAAGTTACTCTCTACTTTTAACTCTCATGTAAGGCTGTTTAGTACAGGTAGGTCTTCTAAGGCCTAGTCCAGTATTATTCTGCACTATCAAATAAGTTTTGTTATATTATGTAAACACATATTGAAATAAGTAGTCCATATTGGCAAAGGTACACATAACTGGTCACACAGAAACTGCATTTTCTATTTTAAATATTAATAAATAATCGGTTTATCACTATTATTACACTCATGAGGGAATGACAAATACAATAATATGCCAAAAGTTTTATTATTGACTAGATTTACATTTATAAAATTAATACATTCACTAATCCTTTTTTTTACACTTATGCCTATTCATATTGAGTATAATATTGGAAACATTATTCATGATTATGCCTAAAACATATAATTTAAAATAAAACCTTTCAATAAATCATTATTTAAATATAATCTGATTCAGCATATTTTTAGAGTGTAATGGTAGCAATAAAATTGTGACTTATTGTTACTTTAGAAAAAAAAGTGACCTTGATGTGAATAATTTTGTGTAACATCCTACCAAACCCAATTGTCAGTAGTTTTTATAAAAGTTTGTTAATATCTGTTTGGAAACAGGAGCACCACCACCTGAATGTTCAGCAAGACCTCAAGTGTCTCTTCGCCATGTTTTACTTCTTAGCTTTTGTATTGTTCCAAATTAAGTCCCTCATTTAGTTTTTTCACTTTTTAAAATACTTGTTTTGGTTCAATAAATATAGCTCTCCTCACTTTACTTTTTCCATCATTTCATCATTTTTTGAGTTCTTAATCTTAAAACTTTTCCGTTTCAGCACTGTATTTTGTAAAGAAGGTAACTGTACAATGGATTAAGGTCATCTAGTTCACTGTAGCACTCTAAAGGTCAATGATTTTATCACTTCACAATGGAATACAAGAAATTCAGTATCCTGGCCAAAAGCAATCAACCAATATTTTAGATACATTTTATGAATATAGTTATAATTTTGGTCTACAAATACTACTACACAAATAAATTGTACAGTGCACCACACAGACTTTCTCAATCTGTCTGAAACAAAATAGTGACATTTATTTATAAATATTCCTACAAAGATTATATATATAAACACTATATTAAATAATGTTAACTGTTACAGAAACATACAGAAAAAAACTCTTAAGAAATAACTAATCTGTTCACCAATTAGTCTAATCAATTTCTTGGACCTAATTTTTTTTAAATGCCAAAATCACAAAAACTGTTAGTTTTATAAGAATATATTTTAACTGAGTTTTTTTTAAATATTACTTTAACTTAGAAATAAGTTATTTCACATCTCAAATAACAGCATAATATGGTTAAAATTGGAATTATCTACAAATGTAAAATACCCTCAAAGTAATTTTCATTTGAAAATGTGAGTTGCCATTTTGTTAATCACATTAAACAGCGCCTAGATTTGAAATTTATTAAAAATGGTTAATTGATTTAGTGAAAATTAATTTTTCTCTTCTCCCCCCTAAGTAAACTATCCTTTCACCCTTTATTCAAGGGTTTGATAGATAGTTCAAAAAACTCCTCTTATAAACCCCTTGTTATTAAGATTTAGCCTAATTGGTATAATGGATTAGGCTCTAATCCCAGTAAAAGACAGACTGAATTGCAAAAAAGTATTACATTTTCTTGATAGCTATAAACGGAAATATTAGGGAATTAAAATACTTGGCTAAAACATAATAATTTCATGCTAAAATAACTTATAACAATGTTTGTTTATTAACGTATATTTTATTTTTATTAGTAATCAATTTAAAAAAACTTTATATTAAATAAGGGGGTGTACAAGTATTACATAAGAACTAGTAGGGTGTGCGAAGCTTCGACCATTATAAATCTTCGCCAAAAACGGTCAATTATTATCATTCTGAGCTGTTATGTACAGTACTAAACAATATTCATACAACAAAAATCTAAATTGAATTGTAAATTTGTAATTTGTAATTTGTAATTTGTAAATGGATAACTTGATTTATTAGAATTAAACTAAATATCACAAACAATTGTGCAATAAAACATTTTCAAGTAATTTAAGTGCATAAAGCTATATAAATAACAAAAATATATTTTTTCAAGCATAAAACAACCAATCAAAAAATATTCAAACCTTTATTTGGCTTGGAAAATATTTCCTTTATTCAATTCGAGTTTGCTTTGAATTGAAAAAGTGGACTATGCACACCCATAATAAGCACATATTTGATTTTTAGCCATTTTGGACCACCTAATCTCCTCTTGTAAGCAAAAAAAAGCAAAAGCCACCTTCTTTCTTATGTAATGTTTTTGACTTTTTTTATATATCATTTGATCACAGAAATAACAATGGTTTCTTATGCAATTTATAAATTGCTGGTAATTATTAATGAAAAGATGTAAATTAATGGTGTTAAATAATTCACAATAAACACTTTTCTACAATTAATTTAAATTTATTGTATTATACAGGTAAAGTTTAAATATTTTTTTAAAATTATACACATTATAATTTCCACTCGACTGAAACTATAAAAAAAAAAGTAAGCTATGTGCCACTCTCCATTCTTGCCCATCTTTCTCTCTTACATAAGCATTTTTCTGAGTCCCCCCTCTCAGCAAAAATAAGCAATGCTCGAACCCCTCTCCTCCTTAAGGTGCTTCTAGACAATACCTGAATGCCCCCTAATATTGTATCTTAAAGCTTGTGTTACTAATTTTATTCCTACTTTTCATTTCTTTTTGTATCATTATTATTAATTTTGTCCAATCTACACTCAACAGCAATGTAAAAATCTAGCTTCTTCTGGCACGTTGAAAAAGTTGATTAGTTTGGCCACATCCTCACTTTTTCTCTTAGCTTACACGATCATCTAGTGCTCTATCGGTGCTATGTGCATTATTATAAATATCATAGATATGTGAAAAATATAATAAAAATAAAAATAAACCCATGTACACACTTTCTGGAGAATATGTTATGTTGCATTGCGATGTTGAATTGTTTGTAAATATGTGCTAGTGTTTTTATTATTGGTTCTTTTTTTTACAATTCTCTCTTTACTTAATCACAATTTACGTATTTAAAAAAATTAATTTTACTTTATGTGTGTACTTAAATTAAATTTTAACTTTGCTTTTATTTTTCATTATTTAATAAATAGTTTTCATGATAATAAATCAAAGTATGCTCTTAAACAAATTGTGTGCGTTTTTAAAGTCATCACCACTCCAGTCTCCTGTCTTTACTTTACCAAACTTTGCTTGACAGTTTATATTATGTCACAATTTGATCATGTTATGAATTAATAACACTAATGTGCCAGGGGTAGGTAGGTTTAATTTGGAGGAAGTATACCAGTATTTGTGTGGGGCAGAATGGAGAAACCACTCCAACAGGATTTGAACTCATTAGCAGCCCAGTCTATTATGAGAGTGATGCCTTGAACCATTAGACCACTGGATCGAAAGCCAGTGTACCATAATATTAAGTACCTTATATATAATTGGTCATGGACTAAACCAGGTAGTCTCACCAAAATACTTAAGTTCTGGTTCTCCACACAAATTAACTAAGAATCCGATTAATAAAATGTAAGTTTCTGTTATTTTTATTTCTTGATTAGGTTATTGTTATTAAAAAATTATATTTACTAGTTTTAGTAAGATTAGAATATTTGTAAATGGAACATAATTTACCACAAAATATGTTATTTATATAAAAATAAAATAATGTAGAGCCTTGATAACTGCAGAATTTATTTATGATTAAGGAAGCCATTTGAACAAATCATTTTAATTTAGTTTGGTTTGCCAGAGATCCAAAGAATAAAAATATATTTTTTAAATAATTTATTTTCTTAATGATTTATAAAAAAAATAACTGTAGGCCCTACATATGTTTTCAATTATTGAAAAATGGTAAATAAATATAATTTATCTAATACCGGTTTGAAGAAGCCAAGTCAGCTAAAAAGACATATCAGAAACTTAAGAAAATGGTTTAAATCTATTCGATTTTAGCTTGTCTAAAAAATTTATATAAGCTTTTATGATGTATGTGTCAATTACTAACACATTAACTCAAATGTTGGATGCAGTATACACCGATTCTTACAAGGATATATATTCACAAACTAAGAAAAGATAAGGATTTAGAAGACTGATTAGGTATGTTTTCAACACAAAAGTAAAATATAAGTCAACAATTCTGTTGCATAGAAAGATTTTATTAAGACAAAAAATATTTAGGAAATTTTCAAAATATAGCCTTAAAATGCCTTATGTAAAAACATCTACTGCTGCATAAATAAGATGAGAGTTGTTTCAACACAATGTGACAACATATTCTTTGTAACGACACACAAGGCCAGTGAAGATAAGGCCCTGGGGGATTAAGTCCGGGCAATAAAGACAAGACCCTGGTGGATTAAGTCAGGGCAGTGAAGACAAGACCCTGGTCAAGTAGGTCCAGGCAGTGAAGACAAGACCCTGGTCGAGTAGGTCTGGGCGGTGAAAACAAGACCTGGGTCAAGTATGTCCGGCCAGTGAAGACACTACCCTGGTTGAGTAGGTCCAGGCAGTGAAGACAAGACCCGGGTCCAGCAGGTCCGGCCAGTGAAGACAATACCCGGGTCGAGTAGGTCCGGCCAGTGAAGACACTACCCTGGTCAAGTAGGTCTGGCCAGTGAAGATAAATACCCTGGTTGAGAAAGTCCAGGCAGTGAAGACAAGACCCTGGTCGAGTAGGTCTGGCCAGTGAAGACACTACCCTGGTTGAGTAGGTCTGGCCAGTGAAGTCACTACCCTGGTCGAGCAGGTCTGGACAGTGAAGACAAGACCCTGGTCGAGCAGGTCTGGACAGTGAAGACACTACCCTGGTCGAGCAGGTACGGGCAGTGAAAATACCCTGGTTGAGAAAGTCCGGGCAGTGAAGACACTTCCCTGGCCGAGCAAGTCGAGCAGGTCTGGACAGTGAAGACACTACCCTGGTCGAGCAGGTCTGGACAGTGAAGACACTACCCTGGTCGAGCAGGTACGGGCAGTGACAATACCCTGGTTGAGAAAGTCCGGGCAGTGAAGACACTTCCCTGGCCGAGCAGGTCTGGGTAGTGAAGACAATACCCTGGTCGAGCAGGTCTGGGCAGTGAAGACACTACCCTGGTCAAGTAGGTCTGGCCAGTGAAGACAATACCCTGGTCAAGTAGGTCTGGACAGTGAAGACAAGACCCTGGTGGAGTAGGTCCGGCCAGTGAAGACTAGACCCTGGTGGAGTAGGTCCGGCCAGTGAAGACTAGACCCTGGTGGAGCAGGTACAGGCAGTGAAGACAAGAACCTGGTCAAGTAGGTCCAGGCAGGTCGAGTAGGTCCGGCCAGTGAAGTCACTAGCCTGGTCGAGCAGGTCTGGACAGTGAAGACAAGACCCTGGTCGAGATGTTCCGGGCAGTGAAGACAAGACCCTGGTGGAAAAGGTACAAGGCAGTGAAGACAAGGCCCTGGTGGAGTAGGTCCGGCCAGTGAAGACACTGCTCTGGTCGAGTAGGTCTGGCCATTGAAGACAAGGCCCTGGTCGAGTAGGTCCGGCCAGTGAAGACAAGACCCTGGTGGAGTAGGTCTTGGCAGTGAAGACAAGACCCGGGTCAAGTAGGTCCGGCCAGTGAAGACAAGACCCTGGTGGAGTAGGTCCGGCCAGTGAAGACAAGACCACTGGTGGAGTAGGTCCGGCCAGTGAAGACAAGACCCTGGTCGAGTAGGTCTGGCCAGTGAAGACACTCTTCTGGTCGAGTAGGTCTGGCCATTGAAGACAAGGCCCTGGTGGAGTAGGTCCGGCCAGTGAAGACAAGACCCCGGTGGAGCAGGTACGGGCAGTGAAGATAAGACCCTGGTGGAGCAGGTACGGGCAATGAAGACAAGAACCTGGTGGAGCAGGTATGGAGCAGTGAAGACAAGACCTTGGTAGAGCAGGTACGGGCAGTGAAGTCAAGATCCTGGTCGAGTAGGTCCGGCCAGTGAAGACACTACCCTGGTCGAGTAGGTCCGGCCATTGAAGACAAGGCCCTGGTTTAGTAGGTCCGGCCAGTGAAGACAAGACCCTGGTGGAGCAGGTACGGGCAATGAAGACAAGAACCTGGTGGAGCAGGTATGGGCATTGAAGACAAGACCCTGGTGGAGCAGGTACGGGCAGTGAAGATAAGACCCTGGTGGAGCAGGTACGGGCAATGAAGACAAGAACCTGGTGGAGCAGGTATGGATGAAGACAAGACCCTGGCGGAGTAGGTCTTGGCAGTGAAGACAAGACCCTGGTGGAGCAGGTCTTGGCAGTGAAGACAAGACCCTGGTGGAGCAGGTCCGGCCAGTGAAGACAAGGCCCTGGTCGAGTAGGTCTGGCCAGTGAAAACAAGACCTCGGTCGAGAAGGTCCGGCCAGTGAAGACAAGACCCTGGTGGAGTAGGTCCGGCCAGTGAAGACAAGACCCTGGTGGAGTAGGTCCAGCCAGTGAAGACAAGACCTTGGTGTGGTAGATCTGGCCAATGAAAACAAGACCTTGGTCAAGAAGTTCCAGCCATTGAAGACAAGACCCTGGTGGAGTAGGTCTGGCCAGTGAAGACAAGACTCTGGTGATGTAGTTCCAGTCTTTATCTTCTCAACATTTATACAAATGAATAAATAAGTCCTAACAAAAACATACTAGACCTACACATTGTTTGCCCATAATCCCTTACGTAATGTCATCATACACTTCAAAAGTCAAATAGTTTATTTTGGGAATATTAATTAAGATTCTAATTTATAATCGAATGAAACGATACCTAGCCGGGTTTGACCAAGTTAGCCAAATAGTTACCGTAATGAAGATTACGTTAAGCTAAGCTAGAAAGAACTTTATGATATAATTTATTGACATAATTAAGCCTCAAAATATATTTATATAAGTTTTTTTTAAATTATTTTACTTCCGGTGCATGTGGTACTTCGTATCTTAACTACCTTTTCAGTTAAGTTCTAATGTAACCTTGTGTGAGTTAGCTGGTTGTAAAATAGTTAGTGGATGTGCAGAGGAGTTTTTGTTTGAATAGGCCTAAGAAAAGTAATGTAACCATTTACAAGACATTCGTGTGTTGCAAAAGAGACAGAAGTACTGTCAATGCAAAAGATTTTTGCACATGAATTGGTCCTATAATATACATAAAGCTTTCCTAGTGTGATTTTATGGATTTGTCAACGATATTTACATAACTTCAAAGTGAATTTGGTTTGGAATTGTTCATAATAAAGATTTTTAATTGTATTTAATATTGTACTTTTGGACTCTGTATTTTTGTGAGTGTAAATCTAGCATACATTTTGTGATTGTCAAGTTTTTTTTAGTAAAAAATTGTCTACAAAGGTATGGTTCTTAGGTTTTGTTTTGTTTTGTGTGTTCACTTCTGTGTAGTTTATTTTGCTGTTCACTAACCAAGCTTACATTAAACCTAATTAGGTCTAATATATGATGAAAAATTTGGTCCTAGTGTGTAGGCCTAGTAGGTACTTACTAATGAAATTGAAGTTTTGCCTAACTAGATGTATAGAAATAAAAGTTCTCAGTGATCATACAAATGCTATGGGTCTATGTAAAATAGCTGTAGGTTCCACTATTGTTTGAATTTTGTATGGGAAGAAACAATTTTCAGAAAATTATGTCAATCCTATATTTATTTTAGCATATCATAAGGGTTAACTGTAAATGTGTCCATTCGGTCCACCGGGGTTTTGAACTGCAATGTGGGTGCAGTCTATACAGCCTAACACACCAGGGAAGTTGGCTTTGTCATAGAACTGCAAGTTCACAGCTGCCAGTTCAGCCACTCCAGTAGGAAACTTCAGCACAGGCCGAACATTATCTGCTAACAGAGTGGAGATTTTCTTAGCAACCCGAAATACAGTTGACTGGTTTATATTGAACAAGTCCTCACTAACAATATATAATAAAACATATAACAGGTTAGACCTACTATATTTTTACAACATGGTTGGCATTATCATTGTTTTTTAATTAAAAGTTATTATATAAAAGTTGGAAGGGCTATGACTAACTACAAACCCTTTTATAAAGTACAAAGCTGTTTTGAAAATATGTTTGTTGTTAAAGTAATACTTGGTATAAGTTAACTTTCAAGAGTGCATAATTGTATCAAAAGGTTAGGTTATGCAGGACTAACAATTAGGTTATCTTTCTGTATAGATATTACTCCAACCAAAATCCTAACTTCCATCAAATTCTATATAAATTACAAAATAATAAACCTACTAGGATACTTGGTTCAATAATATAGACCTATCATTAAAGTAGACTAACTACTGAAATATTGGCTCTGTTATCAGAAAACACACTGCTATAAAATAAATTGGCTATAAAATTAACCGTATATAATACATTATGCTTATTTCAAACAGTGCGCTCAACAATATTCTTATAGTCTTTGAACACTGCCGGTGATATGCACCCAAGCTGCGCTTATCATCTGTCTTCTTTTATCTTGGGTGCGGTGACGAATGAAGCCAGGACTCTCGAGGCAGTTCGATGTTGATAGTGCCAGGATGTGTTAGTGAAGTTGAGCGGAGTGGAGCGTGGCTGAGACGAGGTCAAATGGGGCCAGGGTGGTGAGCCAAACAACCTCTTTTTCTTCTATGTGTTGTAACAGGGTTACACCATTTAGAATAAATGTGGAAGTTTGGTAAATCCACTTTTTTCACTTCATTTCTTCATCCACTTGCAATAAATCATACTCAATTAATTTACTTTTGCAAGTGTCACATTTTCTTAACAAGCAAGCCACATTGTACAAATCACAGTAAAAGTCTTGAAGTAGACTGTTTGGGCTAATATATTTAAAAACTTTAGCTTCATGTAGCTTTGAAACAGTCATTTTGAAGTTTGTTTGTACAATACATTTACACGTACTATGCTCATTGGTGTTGTTCCTCATAATCCAAAATGGATTATGCTGACAAAAAAGTAGCGGGCGGAACTGATCTGGAGGTGCACAGTTACTAAAAATCATTCATGCAGATTCTGTAAAGTGTCGTTTAACAGTCTCCTTTATTTTAGTTTTGTTTTTTCATGGCCATACATTATTTCTTGCCCAAACACAATCTTATGTTGTCATCAATTTATAGAAAGGTAATTACATCTGTTTTCATTTGTAGAGTTACAAACTTTCCTTTGGGTATTTTTTTAGATTCCAAAGAAGCAATTCTGTTTTCATTTGTTATATGTTTTTATAAAAGCAAAATTATATCAAAAAACCTATCTGTTACGCCTAAGCCTAAAAAGAATATATTTTTTAAAGCAATATTATAGAATTTTAATTTATAATTGTTGAATTTCCACAGGCTTGTGATATCAAGTATCAGTTATAAAAAATAGTAGGCACCTCCACAGTTGTATTTATTAGAGAAAAATAATGTTGCATATTTTTATCAAACCATGTTTAGCTACAAATGTGCCCAGAAAAAACCACCAATGGTTGTCTGAACATTCCCTGGCGCCGGTGTGAATCAATGTTTCATTGCAACAAGTTATTGTAATGCCTTTTATCCATAAACCATGTTGCAAACAGGAGGATGGTCGAGAAGACATGGAGGAAGAGATGGATGTGGCCCCCATGTCGGTGGTACTACACGAGGACAAGCGCTACTACCCTGCTGCACTGGAGGTGTTTGGACCAGAGGTAGAGACCATCGTGCAAGAGGAAGACAACCAGCCCTTGGATGTGCCTCTTGTAGCGCCCATAAAAAAAAAGAAATTTCAGCTCAAGGAGCAGCAACTACCAGAAACAATCTACAACATGGAGTAAGTTGTGCTACATCAAGGGGAGTGGCACCCCTTCCTTTCTTTACCCTTGCCAGAAACTATCTACAACAT
>CABEEJ010010386.1:0-14437 GCA_901482245.1 Timema douglasi
TTAAATGAGAAAAATTGTAAACGTTTTTGGCTCTAGCCAAAAATAATTTCAAGTGGATTTAACTACTTTCGCCAATGGGCGACTCAAGTTAACATATTGTACATTATATGGCGAGTATTCCTCTTTAACCCCATAATGAAAGGTGTCTTCAAACCTAGTCCTCTTTGAGAAAAGTCATCGCACGCCACTGCCGGCTATAGTACTATTGTGTGCAGACACCTGTATGTTAGCCATCTAACAATGTAATCAAATAACCTTTCTATTGCAATTCAATGTACTATGTCTCTTAGCGAATTTTCTTTTGTCCCAATCAAGCAAGCTAGTTTAAATTATATGTGTTAACAATACTATATGTATTTCATTTCCAGTTAACGTTTGTTTATAATTACCTAACTGTTTTTCTTTTAGAATCACCTGACCGTAGCCTGGAGTCAGTCCAGCTGTTTTGTTATTGAACATTGCTCTTCAAGCCTGCTGCATTTGATCTTGCCAGTGTTGCGACAAGACAGTATTAATCTGCAACTTCTATATTATGTTTTTGTGTATCTTTTATTTTTCTGTTATAATAAATCTATTTTTGTTATTCTAATCATTTTATCAATCTGGTATAAATAATTCCTTTGTACACTCTGAGTAGTTGGTCAAAACCCTATATAACTTTTGTAGAAGAAGATCAACAACTTTTGATTGGTCAAATGATACGTCTTGGAACTTTTGTTTGGACTTATATTTTGTCTTAGTGTTAAATTATTATTATTATTATTATTATTATTTAGCATCGTGTCTTACTACCCCTTCTAGTTATATGCTTTAAGTACTAATTACGCTAACGGATTAGGAATTGGGAAGGTTAAATTAGAGGAAGTGAACCCGCATTTGCGTGGAGGGAGAGTGAAGAACCATTTAGGAAAAACCACCCCCAGTTCACCCGACCGAGATTCGAACCTCGATCTCCCCGTCCTCAGAAGTCGAGCTCAACTCGACTAGCGCGTTAGCCAACTACGCCACCGCGGCGGGTCTTAGTGTTAAAACTTGGATTCAATGTTATGACCTGATGGTCTAGGGGTAAGGTGTCAGACTTCTGTGCTGGTGGCCGGAGTTCAATCCTCGGTCCCGGCATAGATTTATCTGATTACCAAACCCTTCCTTCACCTCTGACAAGACGTGTTTTAATCACAACTTGTGAATGTGGGGAATTCCAGGCCTCCACCGTGGTTTGGATTCCACGTTAAGCTGTAGGTCCTTCATTTCATCTCACAATCATCCTACCATTACACATTATCGTAAGTGCGTATAACCCGAACGGGTAGTAAGACGCGGTGCTAATAATAATAATAAAAATGTTATGAGATAACAGTTATGGAATTGAACGCTGATAGTGCAAGCGAAAGAATAATTGAAAACTATATATGAACCTAGTTTAATGGATGCTAGTTAGACAATAGCGCAGGTGATTATGTTGTAAATAGGAAGTATTTTTGGACTTAGTTTATTTGACGCTAATAGCGCTAGTGAGGAGATTATTGGAAATCACCATATTAACTTTGATTATAAAAAAGTAGTATTTAGAATAGGATAACTAAATGTGTACTAATCAAGGTTAAGATTAATATTTAAAAATTTAGATATTATTTGTGTTTAGGGTAAGCCGATGTAAGGTATATTATTTATATCGATATTTAATCGTGTTTGGGAGCTGTAAACAGTAATTAAATCGATTTATATTTGTTAGGTAAATTGTTGGGAGGACATTTTTTTTGTTATTGAGGTTGACCGTGGGGCAGGTCCCGCAATCGGATCAGATGGCGTGTTCTGGGTATAGTTTACATACCCAGGTTTTCTTAGTATTCATGACTCACAACACGCACTCTTATCCGCCCTTTGCTGTATATTTTATTTTGTATTTGGACCGTACTAATTAGGTTTTTGGGTTAGGAATAGGGTTCACGCTAATGTGTTAGATATCGGGAAAGCTGAATTTAGAGAAAATGTACTTGCATTTGCGCGAAGGTAGAGTGGAAAACAATTTTGGAAAACAATCCTCAGTACACCCAACCAGGATTCGAACCCCCTTCTCTCCCCGTCATTGGCAGTCTATTCTATTGCGAGAGTTACGCCTTAGACCATGCGGCCATTTAAGTGGGTTGCACGTTAATTAAATGCCACGCTCATATAGTATGGTTCACCTACCAGAGTGGAGGATTGGCCTCGAATTTTTACCGGGTGAACTTAAGGTATTTTCCCTAAAGGATTTTACACTCTCCCTCTATGAAATCGTAGGTAAAATTTATTTAAATTTAAACTTAACAAGTCATACCTCACCGGTGTTATTAAATGCGAATAGCAGATGTGGGGAGTAAGACGCGGTCTAAGAAAACATCAATAATTCTCAATAGTAATTTTGGTTTAAAATCATTTTGACAGTGAGAATTATTAAGTTTTTTGAATCTCTAAATTTTTGTCAGGGAGCTTTCCATAAATGATGGTGAGGGTTATCTTGGAAAGATAGCAAGTAGCAATGTCTCAGCTCATTCCAGCAACACCGACCAGATAAGGAAGCTGGTGTCCGCTTTATCTGGGTGTGTCATTAGTTGGGGTTACCTTACCTCCTCTTTGGCCTGGGATACTATGTTCTGCCAGTCGGTGTTGTCTCTACAATCGGTACAGTCAATACCAGAAAATTCATAAAATAGAAATTTCAAATATATATATTTGCAATGATAAATTAGAACACATTAATCAAATTATCTATTATGTTAGGTTATAAGAAAATCTAAATAACGACATTGTGAACTACAAAATGAGATAACATCATTTTATCAGGATATAGAAAGAACATTATTTATATATTATTAAAAATGATGTAATTTAATACTTTTAAACTGCTTATATATTTAAAAAAAAGTTAACCTATGATAAATATTTTATTTATTACACCTCATATTATTGTCTAGTCAAACTAAATTTCGGCCCCGTACGTTAGTTAATTTAACTTAACAATGGTACGTAAAAGGCATAAAATAACTCGTAAAATGTAATTGTTTGAAATAATTGTATCACTGTTTATAGATTATAATTACACACTTGTTAAAATTGTCCAATAAAATGCTTATGTCAAATGACTTTGAACAAATTATATCATTGATAGGTACCTTGATTTCCTTGTGATGACTCAACATATTCCACTGCTTTGTCCACGTCTTTCTCTTTGGTGACGTCTAAAGGCACAATGTGAAGCTTGGAGGACGTCTCGCTCTTCAACTCTTGGGCCCCTGCACCTTCAGGCATTAGGCAACCAGCATACACAGTTGCTCCGAGGGCGTCAAGTCTTCGGGCGCACAGATTACCAAAACCAGTGTCACAGCCTGGAACATTATGCCGGGTGTTCATTTGAAGAGTTTCCACCAAAATATCTCGAAAACAAATAATTGCAGAAAAAAAGGTTTTAAACAAAACATGTTTAGTTATTAGAGTGATGTAAGGTGGTAAGTCTGGTATGACCTTGGGTGGCGTTGCTAAGGTTAAGTTAAGGTCACGTTTTTATTTTTTTGTGAAAGCAGGCATTTTTGTTAATTTTATTTAAACTATATGACATTAAATAATTTTTAATTCTAATTAAACATTTCAATAACGTTCACATCCATTTTGATTGAAATCATATTTCGAAATAACAAATTACTTTTTACCTTTTCGCGATCTTACACTTGGAGAAATTAATGTGATAGTCAAAAAAAATCTAACTCGAGATTTTGATGAATCTCGACGTTTTATGACCCCCCGAACCCGAAAAAAGTGGTTTTTTTTTGTATTTCCGCCTGTCTTTCTGTACCTCCAACTAGAGTCTAAACTATTTTACCAATCGGGATAAATCTTGGTATCCAGGGTTTTCATAGGGTTACCTCGAGGGATTTTGGAATTGGCTATTTAACCCTAAAATTAAGGATAGTTGAATAAAAGGCAAAATCATAAAAATTCAATTTTATCAAAATTGGCTTTAACGATTTTGATTAAATTTTATTTCAAATAAAATAAAATAAATATTATGAACAAAATGGATATTCCCATTATTTCAGAAAAATGAATTTAAGTGCTCGGGTCTGATGTGTAAACTCTCATTTTTTATCATATCTTTGAAACTATTTGAAATATGAAATTACTTATCATTGCAAATATGTAGATATATTTATAATACAAATATTTTATTCGAAACATATTTTTACAAAACCAATCAATTTCAAGCTATACGCAAAAAGGGTTGTTTTTTTCGAACACTAAAGGTAAAGTATCGTGACCATAATAAAAATGTAACCTGAAATGTTGATCGATGTCGACGTCTAATGAACCCTCGAACCCTAAAATGGGATTTTCGCAATGCCGTCTTTCATTTCTAAGCTTTGATCAATATTGCAAACCTAATGGCTACTCTCAACTTTTCATCGAAATGACTTTAAGGGCTTCGGATTGATACTTAAATTCTTATTTTGTAATTTTATCCCCATAAGTCCTTGAGATATAAAATTACTTTACATTGCATAAATGTAATAATAAAAATCTTTTATTTAAAATATATTTATATACAGAAGCAAAAATGTCTATATCTCCGCAACTATTTGAGATAACTTATCATTGTAAAATTTTAATACTATTAAAAATAAAAATCTTTTATTTTAAATATATTTTTATAAAACCAATAGTCTCGGAGATATTGACAAATATATTAATACAATTTAGTGAGATTTATTTGTGAAGAAATATTACTTCAGTTTAAACGCAATAATTATCTAATGCAATAGAGTAAGCAAATAAGTAAGTATTTCAAGAAATTGATGTTTTTCCTTTAACCTCTTAGGGAAAATATTTTTACAGTATAGGGGAAAATCCAATATTTTCGGGAGGGGGGGAGGGTCGTGCCTGCTCCCGTCTGGATCAGATCGGGGAGGGGGGTTGGGAGGCACTTCAATAAATGTTGACATAAAAATACTTCAAAATTTGAGTGTAAGTCTTTGAGTAATCTTTCAGTGTAACGCGAAACTTTAAAACAATCCTCTAATGAAGGGTGTAACTCGAAATTTGCAATTATTATTGAAATGTATTATAAATAAATAAGAATATCATCAAATAGTGATATTTGAGAGTAAAATAAGTTTAAACATTATAAGAGTTAATATATAAATAGTTTTTAGCTATTCAATTAATTAGATAAATTTTAGGAACTATTCAAATTTCGAACACTTTAGCTCCACTCTATAGTATAGTTAGTTATTTCTCATTTTAAATCGAAATTCTACCACAAAGTCATACTAACACGTTATGTGTGTGTTATTATTCTAATCTTTTGTTTAAAGAACGTTATTTAAAAATAAATCATTCTAAATATCTTTATTTATGTTTAATCATTGGAATCGTAATAATAAAAATGATACAATAAATTTAAAACCAAACAAGGTTTGTGCAACAAGGTGAGAGGCGTTTCTTAAATTTGGATAATTTAATTAATGCTTATATTCACCACTTTAATACTTAATGTGATTGTCTTAAATCTTAATATTACCTTTAACAATTTAAAAAATGAAATATGGTTAGTGAGACAGTATTAGGCCTACGTAACAATAAAACTAGTAGTGACATTGCCATTGATTTAATTGGTTCAATTTATTGAAGAGGGACGCGCCCCCCTCTGCCCCCAAGCCTCTTTCTGGATTCACCCCTGGTACAGCAATGATCTCTCTCTCTCTCATTTTAGACTCAATAATCAATACTTACTTATTTTATTGGTCAAAATTTATAAAAGAGAAATTTAGTACCAATGCGATAACTATAAGATGTGCATCCCCTAATAAAATGCCGAAAATGTTAACCGAAATTCAAAAATTTAATACAAAGTGTTGACCCTTAGGGACCCAGTATCGATATTTTTTATTGGTCCAAATATACAAATGAATACGTTAATTTTTTTAAAGAAAGTTATAAAATTTAAAACCGTAATTCAAAAAATGTTTTACGTATGTATAGCGCAATTTGTTCTCTGGTTTGCTAGTGTATATTATATTACGAATTTTGAGTAAATATCTCAATTTTTAACAATAGAGTGAGATAGTCCGTGTGGAGTTCCGTACCATTTATTTTTTTATGATATAGCAATGTTTTACTCTAAGCATTTAGGGGCTTGGTGACGTTATTTCAGTCCCAGCCAGTAAGATGATATAAATAGTATTGTCCTATCCGTTTCTGGTGAAATGGCTAAGCATGTATGGTCTAAATAGCAATAACTATTTTCCATGGTGATAAATTAAATATCAAAACTATTATAGTGGTTGAGTACGGTTATATCAATATATAAATATAATATTAACTAAACTGAAATCGGGAATCGGACAAGTGGAATTTGGTTTCGTACTACAATGCTCTTATCCTTAAGTTATCATCTCGTATCCAGGCTCAATATTCTTTAATATTTTA
Organism: Timema douglasi; assembly: GCA_901482245.1. Lineage (NCBI taxonomy): Eukaryota > Metazoa > Arthropoda > Insecta > Phasmatodea > Timematidae > Timema > Timema douglasi. The sequence continues at coordinate 6,460 of CABEEJ010010386.1, forward strand.
AGGCAGAGTCAGTTATGGATGTGTGTGAATCATCAGAAACATATGGGTTGTCAATAAAACTCACAAGTTATCAAATAACGTGGCCATATTCGACTCGGGAGGACTTTATGCTGTCAATAGCACAACGACAACTAGACGAATGCGCATATATTGATGGATAAATAGCCAAGCTATTAAATACGACACGGAATAATTCCTGGATAGCTCAGTGGTAAGAACATTGTCATACTAAACAAAGGTTCCCGGTTCAATTTCACATTTACAGGTGTAATTTTTTAATCTAAAGAATATCATATAGTTTTAAGCCATCCCCAGTTATATTAATGACAAATATATCTACTTATTATAAGAGTAGGCTATTGTTTGTGTATGGCAAGAACAAATACAAAGAATAAATTATATTCACGCATAGTGTATATTCCTTTAGGTAATTGTAGGTATCACACAAACTTGTAATAAATACCACCTTGTTCTCAAAGTCAGAGTGCAATTTTCTCGGCAGAAAATTTGAATACTAGTTTGACCAAATTGTCAGCTATATAGACTGTAATTATATTCAGCCATGTAATTAAAACTTGTTACTACACTAACCTGTGATAAATACCGCCTTGTTTTCAAGGTCAGGAAGTAGTTTCCTGGGAAGAACATTGGCCGCCAGTTTTACCAGGAGATCGGCCAAGACGATTGTGAGCAGACCTAGACTGAGGTTCACTATAATATCAGGGAACCAGGACATGAATAGAAGCTTCAGGACGTTGAAGGTGACGACTGACGTGACCAATAAGAGCAGGAGGCTGTAACGCATGGTTGAGGTCCTGCAAATAACCACACACTAAATATTATATGACTGCTATTAGGCTAAGCCAGTCACCCATTTAAGAAACTGTCTGTGTTTAGTCAAATAAATAACCAGAAGGGACTAAAATAAAGAAAATTGTTTTATAAACTTATAATAAAAAGGCATAAATAATCGTAAGATGAACTATTACACTGCGTGTAATTTGAGTGACACGCAATGCTTAAAAAAAAAATTTAATGTACACTCTGTATAAAACAAATAATTTTATTTAAATAATCTCACCTTCTTAGTAAATTTCTAAAATAGTTATAAAAATCGACACCATACAAACTGCTAGACAACAAACTGTTAAACAAGCTATAAAAATATATTTGGAAGGCTGGGTGGGTCAAGGGGCCGACACGACGTGGACCAACTGCTAGACAAGCTCAAGTATAGGAGTACAAAGTGATAGACAACCGAGCGGTCGACACGAGAGAACAAATCTGTGAACAGACCAACTGCTAGACACGCAGAAACGTGGACCAAGTGATCGACACGAGCTGGACAAAGTGAGAGACAAGCTCCCATATAAGAGGACAAAGTTATACACAACCAAGCGGCCGACACGAGAAACAATTGCTCAACAAACATTGATATGAATCCAGTTAAGAGTGGCTCAAGTGACAGACAAGTTATTTAAAAAATTTAAAAAGCTATAAACATGGTAGTAGTTGAAATGGTAGTTCTGGACAACCTTCTCCCATAAGGTTAACATTGATCCACCACATTGAATGGGGTGTATCATTTTCTTTTCTAACCTAACCTAACCTAACCTAACATTAACAGGCTTTTAATTACACAAGAGCACCTTACGTCCCTGTATTTGTCGTTCTTCCCCTTGCAGACCCCCTCCTCCCTTGAGTCTAGATTCCAGTCTCCATCCCGTAATCTCCTCCAGCCTTCATCCCCTTCTCTTACCATGCCCACCAATCATCCCTCTCCTTTCCTCCTTGTCTCCTACCCCCAGCCTTGATCTTCACAACTTCCAGTCCCCAACCTATATTCTTACCTCCTTTAAGCCATACGACTTCCTGTATCCATCCTGAGAAAGAGGTCGTCTGGCTCGATCATAACCGGGTTGATCCCATCCAGCTTCAATCCATCCTCTTACCACCCACCCCATTTACCAGCTGGCCCTTAAAACTTGACAGCTTAAATATTGTACCTTAAGCGATATATCCATCATCTTACCACCCCTCCTCGATATCTGATGGTTTAGATCTTGTACCTTAAACGATATATCCTTCCTGCTTACCACCCATCCCTCAAAACATTCTGAAACCGTTTGAAAGGGTTTGAAACGGTACTAAATAATTATGCATCATTCTCCACCCGATACCTTAAACGTCGAGACCATTCCTCGAGATTTGATCCCAGTCGGTTGACTGAGGGTGGATTTTCATAAATGGTTTTCCAAACTCACCCCACGAAAAATCGGGTTCAGTTCCTTTAAATTCAACCTTACTCATCCCTAAACACATTAGTGTATTTAGTATGTAGGCGTATAGCTTGAACGGGTAGTAACTCTCTAGTAGGTATAACGCAGTGCTAAAAATTAAAAATATGTAGCACTAAATATTCAGGCTAGATATTAAAATTATCTATTTGAAAAACAATAAAAATCCTTTTTACTGTCGCTCATTGCCGGTTACTAATTTTACATACTATTTTAAAACTGTTGTCAAATTTCAAGTTTTAATAAAAGCCACTAAGAAGTTTTTGGTCAATGGTTTTCAACTCTTTCTTCATGTAAAAGCGGGGTATATTTTCTCTGGACTATACCTTCCTCACTCTAATCTATTAATATAAAAATAAGATAGTTCATACGTGTGGACCAGCGCTCACTGTTCTTTGATGTTGCAGCCAGCGTGGCGGAATTAATTGAGACTGTTCAATTCGTGATAATCTTTTATAAGGTCATCATTAGTTCGATTTATTTTCACCTACATTCTTACTTTAGCAAACCCTAAAAAAAAATGTGTCAAGAAGTGTAAGGTTAAACTGACAGTTTGGGGGAATTTACTGTTCTGTCACTCACTTAGCCCACTCTTATCTGGATGATCACAAATTTTGTCGGGCAGTTGGTCCTCTCGTTTCGACCGATTGGTTGTCTATCACTTTGTACTCCTATACTTGAGCTTGTCTAGCAGTTGGTCCAAGTCGCGTCGGCCACTTGACCCACACAGCCTTACAAATAATTGTTTTCATTTTGTCTACCGGTTGGATGTCTATCACATGGTCCAGCTCGTGTCAATTACTTGGTCCGTGTTGTTTCTTCGTGTCTAGCAGTTTGCTGTCCACCTCTTTGTCCTCTCGTGTTGACCACTTTGTCTATCATTTTGCCTGCTCCCAAAGAAATCAATTTGTAAACCTAGTTTTCAGTCTGATTAAATTTCTTGTTTGTATGACATATACTTATTTTAAATTTTAGAGCTGTATAAACTATTAATAAACATTTATCCTGTTTGTTTGTGTATTATATTTTTCCTGCAGTTTTTTATCAGTGGGATAATGGGTTAAAAATGAGTAACATTGAATTTCGAATAAATGTACACACATTCACTTTTGGTGAGATTATAAGATCCCTTAGGAAACACACAATCAATACATTTGACTGGGATTCAAACCACGATATCCCTGTCATTAGCATTCTACTAAAGCTATTGATGTAAAGATATTTTTTTAAAGATTTATTACTTTTTACACACAAAAAAAAACTGCAATCTGTATAGCGATATTGTAGTAAACAAAATAAACATTTATATAAATTATGTTTGATTAATCTAAATAGTAGACCTAGAGTTTTAATCATTCCTCTGAATAATCTAAAAGGCGCTTCTCAATAAAAGATAAAAAAATTAATCGTAACCATAAAATAATAGCTTAGTATATTATACATAATTTCGTAAGCATATCTTAAAATATATTAATTGAATAAGTTTATAATTTTTTATCTTATTAAAGAATATTTTTATTCATTTTTTATATAGCAATGCTTCTTACTACCAATTCGGTTTATACGCTTAAGTATTAATTACGCTAATGGATCAGGAATTGGGAAAGTTGAAATTAGAGGGAGTGAGCCCGCATTTGCTTGGAGGAAGAGTGGGAAAACATTTAGGATAACCAACCAAGTTCGTCCGACCGAGATTTGAACCTCGATATCCCCATCTTTTGCAGTCTAGCTAATCAAGAAACTAGCATGTTAGCCATTGACGCCACAAAGGCGTGTAGTAAAGAATTGTTTGAAAAAAATTTATTGACAAAGTAAAATAATATACCCTTTTTATATGATTTTCATACAACAATTAAATAGGTAAACAGGTAAATCAATCATTTTGGATTGCTAGTCTGTCTGAAGGTTTTTTACTAAACTGACCCGGCCACAGGCTGGAAGCAATTGATGATGATGATGATTGTGATGATAACTGTGAAGTAAACTTATCCCTCTTTCCTTCTTCTCTTGCCAACATATGGGTCAAATTTATTATAAAACAAACTTATCTAAAAAAAGTCCTCAGCTCTCTACCCAACGTTTTTTATAATTGTTCAAATTGTACTAGTCGGACCCTCTCCTTCTTATAAAAAAAAAAAAAGGAGAGCCAAAACTTATANAAGGAGAGCCAAAACTTATATCGATAATAAACGTAGATAATATCGAAACGGTTCAGACTACAGTGAGGCGTAGTTCAACATTAGAAGGACTGGGCTTACTGCATAACTAGAAGGACTGGGCTTACTGCATACCTAGAAGGACTGATCTTACTGCATACATAGAAGGACTGAGCTTACTGCATACATAGAAGGACTGGGCTTACTGCATACCTAGAAGGACTGGGCTTACTGCATACATAGAAGGACTGATCTTACTGCATACATAGAAGGACTGAGCTTACTACATACCTAGAAGGACTGGGCTTACTGCATACCTAGAAGGACTGGGTTTACTGCATACATAGAAGGACTGGGCTTACTGCATACATAGAAGGACTGATCTTACTGCATACATAGAAGGACTGAGCTTACTGCATACCTAGAAGGCCTGGGCTTACTGCAAACATAGAAGGCCTGGGCTTACTGCATACCTAGAAGGACTGGGCTTACTGCATACCTAAAAGGAATGAGCTTACTGAATACCTAGAAGGACTGGGCTTACTGCAAACATAGAAGGACTGAGCTTATTGCATACCTAGAAGGACTGGGCTTACTGCATACATAGAAGGACTGAGCTTACTGCATACATAGAAGGACTGAGATTACTGCATACCTAGAAGGCCTGGGCTTACTGCATACATAGAAGGACTGAGCTTACTGCATACATAGAAGGACTGGGCTTACTGCATACATAGAAGGACTGAGCTTACTGCATACATAGAAGGACTGAGCTTACTGCATACCTAAAAGGAGTGGGCTTACTGCATACCTAGAAGAATTGATCTTACTGCATACCTAGAAGGACTGAGCTTACTGCATACCTAGAAGGACTGGGCTTTCTGCATACATAGAAGGACTGGGCTTACTGCATACATAGAAGGACTGAGCTTTCTGCATACCTAGAAGAACTGGGCTTTCTGAATACCTAGAAGGACTGGGCTTACTGCATACCTAGAAGGACTGAGCTTTCTGCATACCTAGAAGGACTGAGCTTTCTGCATACCTAGAAAGACTGGGCTTACTGCATACCTAGAAGGACTGTGCTTACTGCATACCTAGAAGGACTGAACTTACTACATACATAGAAGGACTGGGCTTACTGCATACCTAGAAGGACTGAGCTTACTGCATACCTAGAAGGACTGGGCTTACTGCATACCTAGAAGGACTGAGATTACTGCATACCTAGAAGGACTGCGCTTACTGCATACCTAGAAGGACTGGGTTTACTACATACCTAGAAGGACTGGGCTTACTACATACCTAGAAGGACTGGGTTTACTACATACCTAGAAGGACTGGGTTTACTGCATACCTAGAAGGACTGGCTTACTGCATACCTAGAAGGGCTGAGCTTACTGTATACCTAGAAGGACTGGGCTTACTGCATACCTAGAAGGACTGGGCTTACTGCATACCTAGAAAGACTGTGTTTACTGCATACCTAGTAGGACTGGGCTTACTCCATACCTAGAAAGACTGAGCTTACTGCATACCTAGAAGGACTGGGTTACTGCATACCTAGAAGGACTGGGCTTACTGCATACCTAGAAGGACAGGGCTTACTGCATACATAGAAGGACTGGGCTTACTGCATACATAGAAGGACTGATCTTACTGCATACATAGAAGGACTGAGCTTACTGCATACCTAGAAGGACTGATCTTACTGCATACATAGAAGGACTGGGCTTACTGCATACCTAGAAGGACTGGGCTTACTGCATAGCTAGAAGGACTGGGCTTACTGCATACATAGAAGGACTGAGCTTTCTGCATACCTAGAAGGACTGGGCTTACTGCATACATAGAAGTACTGGGCTTACTGCATACCTAGAAGGACTGAGCTTACTGCATACCTAGAAGGACTGATCTTACTGTATACATAGAAGGACTGATCTTACTGCATACCTAGAAGGACTGGACTTACTGCATACCTAGAAGGACTGGGCTTACTCCATACCTAGAAGGACTGGGCTTACTGCATACCTAGAAGGACAGGGCTTACTGCATACATAGAAGTACTGATCTTACTGCATACCTAGAAGGACAGGGCTTACTGCATACATAGAAGTACTGATCTTACTGCATACTTAAAAGGACTGGGCTTACTGCATACCTAGAAGGACTGGGTTTACTGCATACCTAGAAGGACTGGGCTTACTGCATACATAGAAGTACTGATCTTACTGCATACCTAGAAGGACTGAGCTTACTGCATACATAGAAGGACTGGACTTACTGCATATCTAGAATAATGGTAACTGGTTGTTTTAATGGTAGTATTTATATTGTATCGTTTCTTGTTTTCAAACCTAACTATTTTTACTGTAAGGTATATGTTTTTAACTTTTACTTTTATCAACCCTCAACTTGAAAACAGATTTGCTTATGAGAAAGATTTAAATTTAATTTGCTATATTTTCACGAATAATACGCATATATTGCACGTCTGGGTTATATATATATATATAAAGGGTAAACCCATATTTCCCCAATGATAAATTTTTCGGCCACGCCGGAAATCGAGCTCGGGACTCTTAACTCACTAGACAGACACGCTTCCGAATAAGCTAAGTTGTCGGGCTATATATATACTAGCAGAATAACCCAGCGCTGCCTTGGATAACACTTTTATTTTCTTCAAACAGACCAAATAAAATTTAATTTCTCACGAACCATTTCTTAATAAATGTTCACATTCTCAAATGTTATGCTTCAAGAGGCAAATATTTTTTTAACAGGAGCTATTGATTTTAAAATATCAGCCTTTTTTTTTGTGTGTGGTAGATATCGCACAAAGCTCATGACTGACAAACTCTTCATTTTAATAATATAGATAGATATACATCATTGTTGAACTGTTCGTAGACAGGGATCAATACGAAAATACCTCTAGGCATCTCACTCGTCAGCGTATTTCATAAGTTTGCCTGTATTACAAATGCCCTTTATTTTCTTGATTTCCTAGTTTATTGGGCGTATGTGAGCTTCGTCACGTGGAACTTGACCTTGAATTATTTTACATGCATTGTAAACGAGCTATCTCATATTTATTGTCTATTTGTTATTCCACGGCCACAGACGAGTAAGAAACAGGCTCTCAACCTTACGGGGGGTTTTGATGCGCTCTCTTTGCCAGCTTGAGTCCTTAAACACTGGGTTTCGCTAGTGTCACTGCTGGTTGAAGATAGGACTAACCGCAGCGATCCTAGTGGTGAAGGACTCAAGCTGCCGAAAGGAGCGCAACCATTTTAACCTGGAGGTATATTATTTGTCGGTGGGCATGTCTCAATTCCATACCGAGAGATAAAATGAACGAAAGGTTGCGCGTTTACATTCACCAACGACACATATCTATTTCAATTTGAGTTGTATTGTGTTGGAATCCTAACTAACCTTGTTGTGCGACTCTAGTGACCATTCCGAGACCACGTCGCCCTTAACCCCTTTTTTCCTCGAGCCCCTCCCTCGCGCGGTCCG
>CABEEJ010010387.1:0-14425 GCA_901482245.1 Timema douglasi
GAGGAGTTGGCTCCTCCTAGTGATCGCCCAATCACGAGGAAGTCAGGAGCTCATCCTCCGAACAGTCGTCTCCACAAACCTTCGTTCTCATACCCCAGAACTTTCTCTAATCACCCAAATTTGGCTGCCGCCCCGTCCGCAGCAGTCTTGGGACCGACTTCCCGGAGTTGCCCAGCAGGGACCTCGAGGAGGTGCCCTGACCAGCTATCCCCACTACACGGGTTCGCACTACCATTCGCTTAGTACATGTCGAGGGTCCTCACTCCTCACACACATATGACCTTATTTGGGTCTTATTTATGCCGGACTCCAGCGTCCGTCACCTCGCCCAGGGGCCACCCCGTGGAGGGTCCCCAACAAGATTCTTAGTAATATGTCAGTACTGGAAGGTGGCAAAGACAGTATATTGCTCTTTTATATAAAAAGTGCGCTGTCCTAGATCCCGTCCCGGCCTCCATACATCAGGCCGGATCCTTAAGAATGAGCACCGTAACCCCCTGATGTACCTATCATCATTACGTATTATCCATATTAATAAACAAACTACAAACTGTTTTGTGTCAATCTGTAATCGATTCATACCACTATAGAAGCCACCATCTTTTGGCAATGATAATATAAAGTATATGGTGCCACGTAGTCATCATATTGAACCCTAAGGCCATTAATCTTAGGTCTTCTGAACCAAGGCAGTTAATATTTTTTATTCGATAAGCTTTATCTTTACGATGTTGAGTTGAGCCAGTTCAGACCCACAGCTCCACAGAAAGTCTGGACGCACCGGGTATTAAAGTCTGGATCTCTGGATCTGTAGTCAGGAACTTCGGTCACTAGACCACAGTGGACATATATAAATAATTTATTTTCCAGTGCTCTGAGTCTCGTATAATATCAGGTTGCTTGGCGTATTTACATTAATAGGATGAATATAAAAGCGATGGATTTTAGAAAACGTTTATAGAAAAACAGCGAGAAACCAATCAGAAAAATAGCTCAAAATACTCAGCTGGAATACAAACACCGACCCATTAAATCAGACAATACTAAATTTATGCCCATGTATTAGTGAGCATTAGTGTAAGATACCATTAAAATAATCTGTCTATAAAAGTTTAAAATTAATATTTTTATTTGTTAAGATTATGATAAACAACTATTTATTTGTAAGATAAAAATAAAGTATTGGCTGATCATTTAATTAAAGTTAATATTTTATTGATAGAGCAATTATGTTACAAGTTTTATAAATGACACATTGGTGAAAGACAATTAAAATTGATATATTTTTATTTACAAATTACATATTATTGCCACTTCTTACATTAACCTAAATATAATATTTTCCCCATTGTTTTCATAGTATATAACGCTAAAATTAATCATGATTTTTAACTGTTCTCAGTTAAATAAAACTTCTTTAAATTAAAACATATATCTGCTTTATACAACTATGGTGGGATGGCAATAATTAACTTAGTTTGATAATGGTGTAATATTAAATTTGCCAACACGTTTTTATTTAAAATGGAAACCATCACGAGGCACTTGACGAAACGTAGACGCGAAGTAAACTTAAGGTAAATATTTTCCAACGGATAGCTTTCATGATCCGTTAGTAAAGTTATGAGTATATGAAATAATCGAGCAAGAGGGCTATGGATTAAATTAAAAGAATCATGAGAGAGCTCATGGATGGAAAGTCGAAAACCCTTGAGGAAAAATCATCCTAAGCACATCCGACTGTGATTCGAACCCCGAGCTTTCCGTCAGTGGCAGATCAATCTATTGATTGAGTGATGCCTTAAGCCAATCGATCAACAAAGCTGTTTTGAAAACAACGTTAACAGTGTTTTTTAGCATCTGATTTGTTCATTTGCAATGTGCAGAAACTTTTTTATTGTATAGTTTAAAAAATATCTCAAACTACCAGATCCTTATATTTAAAATTTAGTTTGAATCTTTAATAATAAGTTCTCATTAAAAGCTTATTCGGCCATCGAACCGAAAATAATAGGTTTTAAATAACAGTAAGCTTTCAAATAGACCTCATTATTTGTATTTCACTCCTGTTAACGTTACCTAATTCTTAGGATGAATCATGATCAATCTCTTTACTCTATGTGATTATTAAGTGAACGTTACATGACGTTAACTGTAAGTTTATAGTGATTAATGTGCTAGTCTTCTCAATGGTGTCGGGAAAACTTCGCCCTTGCATAAATCATCACACTAATAGGTGGGAAAATTGCACCCACACGACCTTTTCTGTCTCATCTAAATAATTTTAACAAGGCCATATGGGTACACTTTTCTCACGTTCCTTACGGACTTACCATTTTCATCGGCGTGGATCGGTTCATCGAATCCTTCTGTTTAGGAGGGTGAGTATTTCCAATCTACTCATCGCCCATCTCGAGGTCTTGGGAATTTCAAAGTACATCGATGCATCGTAACTGTCTCTTTGCCTGTTGTTTCGGTTAGGTTAGGTTAGGTTAGGTTAGGCTAGGTTAGGTTTTTTAATGAAATAAAGATTAGTGTGTATCTGCAGGCATTTGATGGGAACAAATGCATTGAATTTACCAAACAAATTATTGACTACCTTTTAATCAACTTTTTGAATCCAGGCGAGACTCTTCAAACACTTTGTTAGGTCCTCTGGCGTACTTGTTTTGTAAGTGTGTAAAACAGTGTGTGTAGCGCACTTTTCCCAATAACGGTGTGATGATTTATAGGAGGGTGGAATTTTCTCCTTTTTTTCCTAGAAAGGCACAGTTTTCCTGGTCGCAATTTTCCATAATCCTCCTCAATATATGCACAATATATTTTAATGAAATAAAGTTATCTCCCTAAAAAACATTAGAAAGAAAATAAAGTTAGACAAGTACAATCGTAATATATACCACACCACACAGCTCTAACTGAAAATTTAAACTTCCTGAGAATTGATGAAATAATATAAATCTATTAACTTACATTTATAAAAAATAAATATTGACAGTGGACATAATGTTTCTGATATGAAATTTTTGCAAATTTTTAAACATACAAAAAGAATTGATATAAAAAAATATTACATGCACAAGGTTATTCATATATCTAATAAAAATGTAATAACCAACCCAACACAATTCAAACAAGAAACAATTGCTGACTTATTGAAAAATATATATTAAAGACGATTACAACTGTGGTTTTATTTTGATCTTATACATGAAATACTTTACAAATAAAACTAATTTAAAACAGGCATTCATGGCAAGTGTAGGATCTTAGGTCAAGAAAATTTAAATACTTACAATATTTTTACATTTAATGTAAATACCAGAAAAAAATATAGTTTTTCCTATTATTTTGAAAATTTTGTGCAAATACATATTAAATTAAAAAACATATAATAAACAACAAAAAATATCAGTAAATGAAAATATTCTACATATAACACAGCAAATACTAAAATTATTTCTTCCAGGGATGATTTATAAATGAAATTCTTAACTATTCAGAAATTAACAAAGATACTAACTTTTAAAAGAAGAGAAAAAATCACATTTTTGAAAAAAATATTTTAGGCTTGATTATGGGAGCTATATCATAAGTATTATTTTTAAAATGTAGAAATTCAATAGCTTATATCTTTTCTTTGATTGAATGTACAAATGCATGTTTATTTTGTTGAAACAAACAACCTTATTTTCAGAAGAATAAAACTTTATAAAGCTATTAAATAATAACTACATTCAAATTTAAGGATGTTAGTAATACAAGCTTTGTTAATCATTTGTGGGGGTTTTCTACTAATCTAATTGTCTTACAATATTTTGGTCTATCAATCTCGTGAATATAATATAATATCAAGAAACAATCTCGTGAATATAATATAATGTGAGGAAATAATTTGTCATTGAAATAATTATATATCAAAGTACAACGGGGCTCTTATTAATATTTTATTATAGCTATAGTGATAGGGGAATATTGAGAATAGTTTGAAATCATATTTAAAGTAAAAAATGTATAAATAAAATAAAATATAAGGGTGTTTAGAGAATACAAATATTGTTTAGCGTAAATAGTAATTTGGTAGAATTTGTCACTGATTTAAATACTCGTCTCTGATATATTTTTTTATTTAATTTAAACTTTGAATTTGTATATTTTTCAGATTGTTGGAGCAGTAACTACCTACTTAATTATCTTGATCCAGTTTTACTTATCTTCAAGAAAATCAATTGGGGCACCCAATGTAGACAATTCTTTGGTGGGCGAGATTGAAGAAAACATAACCTCACCTCAGGACTTTATAAACTAGTTCCTTCAAGTAGTTTGCAAGAAACAATCTCGGTTGATATATTAAAAATAGATGAATATTTATCGGAATAAAAAAAGACTGAAACAAACTTGATAAATTCCATATTTGAAATTTGTGGTCATTGGAATCTAAACTTCATGGACCCATTTATGAATCAAACGTATAATGTGGGACTTTCTTGAAATCTTATTTGTAAGCTGTGTTTCAAAATACAATCTCAAAACTTAGGGGTGGAATCACAATATTTGGTAGATTACGATCGTGAAAACTCATAAATACAGTAAATCAATAACACTCTGAAATTTGTATAATGAACTATTATTGAATTTTTTCAAGAAGAATTCATAGTCTTGAATTACTGCAAAACAGTTTGACAGTTTTCAAACCATTGGTGTATTTATCTGAATAGTTTGGTCTTGCTCCGTTTATAAAGACCAAAGTAAATCGTATTGAAATATTTTCTCAATGTTCTAGGAAATATTTAATATATAGCCTCTTTCCACCAATAAGTACTATTAAATTTTGGCTATGGGCAACCTCGTACTTTTTATCACTCAATAGTAAAACATCTTTTATAACTGGACTTATAATAACCAGGGTGTATTTCCTTGCAAATATGTATATTTACTTCTAAAGATTTATTTATAAGTAAAGGAATGATTTATCAATAACTAAAATAGACTCTTTTAACAATACATTATCATTATATATCCGTCCATAAAAACAAATGTTTTCATTAAATATTGGTTTGGTTTGTGTTATAATTACTTTACCAGTAGTAAAATTGATTTGGTCTTTTATTTTACATGAATATTAAGTTTTGGAACATAGAAAAATATATCACGTGTGTGTGTTATTAAAAAAATATTTTGATGAATATTTGAGGACAACAGCTATATTGAACAAATGTTAATCTAAATATAAAGTGCATTAATTGTCTTATAATAAGTTATACATTTTTTCAGATTGTGAATGGAGTGACGTCGTATTTAGTCATAATTATACAATTCCATATATCACAGAATAAATAATTTGGGATATAGGGAATATCTATGCATATTTGTTCACCGTTTCTTTCAACCCTTATGGCGTATCTGCTTATTTACAGTAATTTTATAGGGATGAGCTGAGGAAGGTACAGTTTAAAATAAATTCATTTAAATTTAAATGGAGGAATATAGGAAACAATTTATGAATATCCACCATTAATAGCCCTATATCCAAACCAGTTTTGAGATTAAATTCTTACATCCCTGGAGTCAAATTTATTTTAAGAGTACATGGAGAATTTTTGTTTAAAAAAAATCACTATGCTAAAAAGTATAATTGACTGTACACATTATATTTTATATTAAATAGGCATTAATAATAATTTAGTAAAATTATGATTAATATATGTGTATGTTGTTTATCTTTAATAATAATTATAACTTGTATAAAATACCACTTTATGTGTTTAGCTTTAAAAACTTGCCACTCACGTGCAAACACCATCTATGGCCATCCAAATTTCAAACCAGATCTCTGGTTAGTCAGATTATAGCCCTATAATTTCTCAAATATAAGGGAAATCGATATAATAATGATTAGCATCCCTGTAAGATATGTGAAGTCTAGAGGTATTGATTTTTCAAAATGTTATATATTAAATGTGGATGAACAATTTTTTTTATTATTGATTAACACATCTTTTAGTGTAGTTAATCAATAAAGTTTAGGGTTTTATTATGATTAATATTTTCATAAATTATTGTTCATGTTGACTTTCCACTTATATAAATTAATTGTTTTTAAAAGTTAATAGGATAGATATAAACACTTTAGGTAGATTAAAGTTTATAATGGTTTGAGCAGTATTAATCATTTTTTTTTAATCATAGTTGTAATAAAATATTTTAAAACACGTGTTCCAACATTTGTAACAATCAATATTTGATGTCTTACGCACCATTGATTAAATAAGTAAACACGTCAAATTGTTTTTTCTGTTTATTAGGAAGCGTATTTATAATATTGGTTTGACGGGGTCTCTTAAATTATTTATAAATATACATTCACGCAAATGTATATAATTTTCTTTTAAGTTTAATCCATTTCATTTTTACCCCTTTGATGTGAATGTTCACAATACCCATGTCACATTAATAACAGATTAATGTTTGGATATTGAGAACGACACAAAGTACTATATAAATCAAAATATTTTATCCTTAATTATTAATGTATGTTTTGTAACTTATTATTTGTGTCATAGTTCTTACATCAGGTGCATTAATTAATAAAATAATGTGCTCTTAAAGAAGAACCATAATGTAAACTTATACACTAATATACTATTATTGTCGATAATGAGTTAATTAAGATGCACTCAATTTAATCAAACATTAAAAATGTTATTAAATACTTATCCAATACTAAATAATATTTTTTATGTAACAATGAGAGAACCTACTTAAATAAATCTTTATTTCATTTTGAATTTTATTCCTGTGTTCAAATTATTAATGGTGTTTTATCTACATAAATTAATAAATTGTTTAGCTATTTTGGCTAGATATTTAGCTCACTGATATATATATATATATATATATATATAGATATATATAGATATATCGTGGAGAAGGTTACATAATGAAGAGATACATACCATATACTCATAAAAAATATGATTTATATAATCAAATCACTTAGAGTATGGTGGGCAGGAAATGCAGAGTGAATAGGAGAATCTAGAACCTTGCTCAGGTTATTGACTGGAAAACGAAATAGGAAGAGACTATTGGTAATACCTAGTCACAAATGAGAAGATAACATAAGATTAAAGCTGAATAGGTCATGGTGTAAAGAGGTTGATTGGATGTAGCTAGTTCAAGATAGGGCTAGGGTGTTATGATATAGACTGGATAGAACTAGATTGAGATAGATATAGTGTGTAATGAGGTGGACTTAATATAACTTGCTCAAGATAGGGGTAGTGTATAATGAGATGGGCTGGATATAATTAGATTAAGATGGAACTAGAGTGTAATGAGATGGTCATAATAGAAGTGGCTCAAGATAGTGATAGGGTGTAATGAGATGGCTGGGCAAAACTATCTCAAGATAGATGTAGAATCTAATGAGGTTGACTGGATAGAACTAGATCAAAATATAGATGGAGGGCGTAATTTTATAAGTGTGTCAATACAATTTCGAGTTGTAAATGACATAGATTAAGTAATCATTATATTAAATACAGGTTGTGTCAATTTATGTGGGATTTAACTGGGGTGTTTATTGAAGATTTCAAAACAACACACAAATTACATATGAACATTATGTCCTATGTTCGATGGTTCCAAAAATAATACCTTCAAAGTATCTTCTAAATTTGTTAATACACTCTTGTTAGTGTATCCACAGATCCGCCTCTGTATCAGCAGTGATACGTAACTTACAAAAGGTTCGACCGTAGGGGTAATAAAAATTCCAACAGAAACTAGGAAGGCCTTATCTCGGAAACCATCAAATATAGGATATATATTCTTGTACACGTTTTGTTTTTTATTTAATGTCTGCTATCAACACACAGATTACTGCCCACATAAATTAATACATCAATTATGTATATTAAAACCATCCACAGTATTAGTAAGTTTCTAACTACACTGCTCTACAGCTGTATGAAATCCACTAGTTCCACTAGTAAATATGATTATTACTTCCAGAATAAATGATAGTTGTTATTAGTCCATTTTGTGTGCGTTTATCTCGAAAATTACAATAAAAATGTCAGACTACGTCAGATATTTGCTATGTAAAGGTTTTTGTGTTAACCCGTAATGTGTGTATCTTAATTATTTCAATGGATGGAAAATGATCTTGATCTTTCATGTGACCCACAGTGTAGTTGTTACATGTAAACAAAACAATTAAATTACTTGACACTGACTAGATTAATTACCATATATTTTTCGCATTTTCCTATAGATGCTATTAATGTTCATGGAGAGTCGTTGTTACCTGCATTTATGTTCATACAATATATGTTTCAGTTACGGAGAGACAGCTCTAGGGTGAGTGGTTGATCTTAGTTTATATGGAGAGTATATTATCTTCTGGTTTGCTTACCAATGTATCGCTATAATGCCGAAGAAAAGGAAATGTTTTATCCACCCTGAAAAGTTCTGCTCTGTGTGATAGACTTACAACGAAAACTGAGGAAGCAAAACTTCAGAAATTTTAAATGTTTTTTTATTGTGATATGAGCTAAAAGATGAAAACTGGACTCCAAATATCAAATTTTTTAGCTGCACAACTCATCTGATTATGTGGCTAACTGAGAAACTAAAAAATATATACTTTTGATGAACCTATGGTGTGACGAGAGCCACGTAACAACGTTTATTAATTCCATTTCAGTGTGACAAAAATAGCAGAGATACAAAAAAAAAAAAACACACAGTTTCAACTATTCTATCATATTTTCTGTAATAAGGCAGGCTACTAAGATTGAAGACCTGCAATTTCCAATCCCTCCAAATACATGGGGTGAAGTAATCCGTTATGAACATTGTTCAGATGAATGTTCTGCAAACTATACTGAGCCATCCACTTCTAAGGATTTGATTAATATTCGAAAACTAATGACACGCTAAATTAAACTAATAAAAAATATTTGAATCGCTTTATTAAGTTGTTGGCCTTAAGTTAACCAAGGATCTGAAATTCTTGGTTCATGGTTGAAGTAATTAAAATTACTTAAAGCTTGAATTAAATAACATTGTATCAACAACGCATTGGAGTGTATTTAAAGTATTTCACTGTGGAGGAGATTATGGAGAAGAATTTACTGGCCTTACAAAAGAATTAGGCATTTAACATGGTCCTAACGAATGATTAATCTTATTTATTGAAGCGTTAAAATTAAGTTAGAAAGTAGCTCTAATGCAGAGTGGGAATAATTACTTATAAATTCACGTAATTCATGTCACACAAATTATTAAAGAATGTTGAAGATTCTGTATGGATTATAATGCCCAGTCTTCTCTTGGATTGTCTGTAGTGATTTTAAGGTTATTAGAAAACTTGCAGGCTTACAATAATCTTTCACAAAAGCTGTTTTTCTCACTCTATGTTCAGGTAACAACAATTAATTGTATTGTGTAACAATAGGGAAAATGAGGTGACCTGGCGGTCAAAGGGTAAGGTGTCAGACTTCTAAGCTGGCGGCCGGGGTTCAATCCTCGGTCCCGGCTACAGATTTATCTGATTATCAAACTCTTCCTTCACCTCTGACAAGACATCTTGTGAATGTGGGGAATGCCAGGCCTCCGCCGTGGTTCGGATTCCACGTTAAACTAGTAGGTCCTCCATTTCATCTCACAATAACCCTACCATTACACTTTAGCGTAAGTGCGTATAACCCGAACGGGTAGTAAGACGCGGTGCTAATAATATAATAATAATAATAATAGGGAAAATGAATTGAATATTTACCAGGGAGAATTAATGCAAATATGTTCCACTGGTTGAACCAGAAAGTTTATCTCCCACCTTTACATAAAGCTGGTTAAATAAAGAAATTAGTGAATGCCCAAGATAAAAGAAGAAAATAGACTCAAATATCTTTCGGGAGTTTTTATCAATATAACAGATAGACTTAAAGAATCGCCATTGGTTCCCAAAAAAATATGATTAGTTTGTGGTGAAGCTACAGGACACTGAATTGACTTCTTGGCTTTTATTTGGATCAGTTGTGCATGAATTTCTTGCAAACAATAAAGAAGACAGATTTCCATCTCTATTGTCAACGTTTCTTACAATACTATACATTATGGGCTGCTGATTGTCTTTGAAAATTAATTTTCTACTTTATAATATTTTTTTAAAGTTAGAAGTTGTGAGTGATGCACAAGGTTAACGCTTTCATCAGGACATATGGATGACGTATGACGTAAGAGAGTTATTACCGCAATGACGAAAGATAAATTGTGGTTTTATAAGAGGGAATGCAAAACGTACTATTAGAAATAAATACCAGGGGCAGTCATTTTATTAATAATCAAATAGCCGAAGTTAATATGTATGCATTCAGTGAGGGATCACTCAACACAGATATCATATTGTGAAAATTGAAAAATGACACCTGAACACGAGCTGTTTTATTTTAACACGAAAAGATTTATTCATGAATATTGCATACAATATGTGTAGGTTAATTAATTTTCTGTTTATAAAAATTGGTAATTCATTGACATTTTAAATTTGAATATATATTTTTATGTAGACGTGGTGATGAAAAATTATTGACATTTTTGGAATAAGCACATCAATTTTCTTTAGAATCAGCAACTTATATCCCAAAGGTATGAACACTTTTTTAATGTTGAATTATGATAACTAAACAATTTTTATTTATAATATATTTATATTATGGCTTAAATTTAATAGTTCTATAGTAATAAATTTGTTATTATTTCAAAAAATACTCAAATTTTTGTTCTATGCACTACATACATATTAATGAATCAATTAGCAGTCTTACGGTAGATAAAATTATAGCAATGCCATTAGCGTTAATGAAAATTATGTTCATTACTAAAAATATTTTCTAAATTGAAACAGACATAGTTTATTCGTTATAAAGGTTAGTTGTCTAAAAGTGAAAGTTGTTCACTCTAAAATGACGTCACTAAACGTTTATATTTCTATGAAAAAGAAAGAAACACCAGCTATGTTCCCAGATATAAGACCATTAGTTTATATTTCAAAATTATTCGATGTTGTTACTTATCCGATAGTAAAAGAAGATAAGGAAATACAAAAATTCAGAGCAAGGTTTTTCTTTATATATAGCTTCATGGTGATACTGTGTTTTCTATAGTTTGAGGTGTATAGTGGGGAATACTATATGCGTTTTACTGACAAAACTCTGAAATACAATTTTGAATCAACTTACAGATCTACTTATGTGGTGGCAAATGTATATATTTAATTCTCAAATTTTGTATTTAGGTGACGTATGGATGTGTTTCTATACTAAAGCCTTTGTATTTTTGTTCTGGGAATGTGTACTGTAATTATTTTGCCAGTAATAATTTTTATCTTCAAACTTCTTTTAGCTCATGATATTTTGGACAAACTGACCCACTGTGAGACAATACTTGGGACTAAATAAATGACTTTACGTGCAGTTCATTTCAGTTTGTCTGTTTAGCTAATATTATTTGTGGGAAATATTTAAACTTGAATTTAGGAATTAATAAGTGTACAATTAAATTGATATCATTAAATACCTTAAAAAGAAATGAAAAATTTAGACAAGGGAATAGCCAAATTCATCAGTTTTTTGACCACGTCTTAGTAGCCATTCGGGTTATACGCCTATACAAACAAATGTAAGTATGAAAAAAATTGAATTCATAGGAAGTGTATCTGAATTTGAGTGGCGGTAGATTTGGAAACCATATAGAGAAACTAACCATAATGCACACGAACATGATCGAACCCCTATCTCCTCAACATCGGCAGTATATTCGATTGCGGTAAACTACTCAACGAAGTGGGTGATTCTGTCTCATTAATAATAATTATGTAGTAATCTTAACCATCATATTAAGCACTCAATTTAATGATGTAATGTCAATTAATATTGAGGACGTTTCATTATAAATTCATTTTACTAAAATTAGAGAAACTTAATTATATAATCTTGAACATAATTTTAATATTTAATAAATCATTTTTTTTAAATTAACATAGTATTTTTATCGGAAGTATTTAGAAATAAATTTTAAACAATCTGATTAATTAATCAATTGAAAAATAAACAAATTATTTGATTCTCAAACAGTCCCAACATAAAAAAAACTAGATATCAATTCATCACTGTGAAAGATAATTTGACGCTTAGCTCTTAATACAGTATGTGGACGCGATACTGGCTAAATAAATATATTGTTAAAGCTCACTGGGTTCTAATTGTACGGCTCTTCAAAAAAATCTGTAAATATCCTTCTCACCAAAAACCTGCAAAACACAAGTAAATCAACACTCACAATGTTCATTGATAATTAATATTAATCTCTAATTATATTTATTTGATATTTTTCAAGCAATTTTAATTTTTTTTATTGAACAAAATAACAATTGATATAATAATATCCGAAAGTAATTTGTTGCTATGTTTAGTACATTCTACATAAATTTATAGTGAAATTCTTTCATATTCGTATACATTCATGTTAATTTTATAAGATTATTGATGAAAAGGCTCTTTTACTAGATTAAGTACTTTACATACTTTATAATTAAACGTTTACGAAAAATTGGCAAATTATTAAAACATTAAATTAATCAAAACCTAGATGAATTATAAAAAATTATTTTGATGAATTAAAACAAAATAATTATATGAATACAATGAATTATTATAATAATGAATCATTATATGAACCCATATTTATCAGGATATCTTTATTTATTTGTTGTGTTCTCTTTTCTAATACATTTAAAGAAATAAGTTAGTATTGTAGGCAATAAAAATAGTTTTAAATGTATTGAAGTAATAAGAGTGTCCTTCACATTTAGGCAAGCAAGATAGCTGTTCTTATCAAAAAGCCTCATGGCGCAACGAATAATAAAAACGTTAGTGAAGAAGTAAATATAATTACACTAGAAAATTATCATAGATTATTATAATATGTATTTGGGTGTGTGTGGTTAAATGACCATTAACTTCATAAACAAAATATAATTTATAAAAATCAAACAAATAGTGTAAAATAATAAGGGACAATAAGTTAAAGAAAATGATAGAGCGTGGTTGACAGAAAGAGAATAGGAAACCATTAGTTTTTTTTTATTACAATTATAGGATCATTTAAAAAAAATCTTAATGAAAACATGTATATATTCATGCATTTTTGGAAAGATTACACTTTAAGAAGTCGATCCTGGTACTTGTATATTATCCCAGTCTGAATCATACCACTGAACTGTATTGAACGGTCCTTTGTTCAAGTATTATTTATAAATATATACAGTGGTTGGGCAAAATAGTGTAAACACCGGGGATATAGTTTGCGTATCTTTTACTAAGGTCCTGGTCCATTATTTAAATTTAATAAAGATTTATTTACTTTTGGAATTGATTCATAAAATTTTTAATAATCTAGAGTGGGATGTTACACAATTATTTTATCAAAACCTCTTGAAATTGCTTCATTATTGTTGAAGGAAAGTTTGTACTTTTCATTCTGCTTTTCAAAGCCCCCCATAGTGGCTCTATAATATACGTCAGGTACTTGCGGTGGCATGGTGTGTAGTAGTGTTGCTGGAGTCAGCAGAATTTGTTAAAACTGAATCTGTTACATGTTTTCTCCCACTCTAACACCATTTGACTAATCACACATAGGTTCTACATCTACATGGTACCTAACATGGTTGTATTTCTGTTAATACCTTACCATTAAGCTTTCTACTGGTTGATGAGAACAATCTACAAATGAGATAATTTCAACTAACTTTTCTTACCCTGGAAAAACTCCACAACACGGCACTGGTTGATTTTAATTACCAGGGAGCCTGTTGGAATTTGTCTTGGTGATTTTCAAACAAAAACTAAAATGTTTAATGATTTTGGCATAGTTTTTTCCCTCGATTTATCTTTGTTTGCTGTGTTTAAAAAGTGTCGCAATTGTAGATCTACCATGAAAGTTATATTTGTGAATATCTCTGTGGACCATTTTGGTGGAAACAGAGGTTTCTAAGTAAAGCTTCAGCTCTGCTGACACATTTTCTGCTGTTGCTCTGCGTTGTTTGGACACAATCCTCGTTAGTGTTCTTTGGTCCTGGTCATTAGTTTTATAGTTTAATTCACAATCACCACTATTCTTTCCTGAAGAGGTTTTACCATGATTTATTCATGCAGTCATAACTAGGGAGAAAGTTGCTCTTGAAACATTGCATAATTTCTCTGCTATGGTTATAGATGTTCCGGCATCAACAATTTGCCCTCTTTAGAAGTTTGATATGTCTCCCATTTTAACAATCTCTCGTACCAACCACCATTTAAAACAAACTGTAATACACTTACATACAGCTTAGGAAAGTATAAATAAAGATAAGAAAAAA
>CABEEJ010010390.1:0-14406 GCA_901482245.1 Timema douglasi
TTTTGATATTTATAAACCGTAAATAAGACAGTATTACATTACGTTTTTAAACTTTCGGGGGGGGTTTGAACCCCCAAACCCCCCCCTGGCTACGGCCTTGGCTCATTCCTATTGCTTTCGTTATCATATTAATTTATTTTCATGAGATTTGTACCCCCTTTTGTAGGATTTTGAGACATTTAGGCTTCATTATCTAGTAGTGTAAAGATGTTAGGGCATTTTATATTAACAAAAAGCAATTGATTTAAGAAAAACTACACTATGTTTATTTATTAACAATTGTATCTTTCTTACAAATTGTGCACTGTACGCTATACACTTTTTATCATTTAGCTATCCATGATGCGTAAATATAAACCCAGCCTAGGAAAAAACTTAACTTTTTTCTACAGTTGTGAAACAAAAAACATAGTTACATTTAATTATTTTGTTCTTTCAATAAGCTATGAAAAATACAATTATGCAGTAATCCTAAGTGAAGTAATATTAAACACGTCTATTAACATGTTTGATTCATCTTATTCTCTTCCTCGTTTCAGTCACCTATGGACCACGTTATTTCAATTTTTGTTTTCTTTCTTGGGATTTAAATTTTGCCCAGTTTTCACACATTCGTTTTCGCTGCGCTTCCTTTATTTATTCAGTCAAAGTTTTGCCCGTTTACAGCTAGGGCTTTTCCTGGAAACCCTGGTATGTTCCAAGTTTCTTATTAAGAGGGCCACGTCCTGGATTTCTTCACCTGTGATCCCCACTTCTTGCAGATCCTTTTCCCCCTCGGTGAGCCCGGCCACTTTGGTTTTCTTACTTAGATGATAGAAAAAGAACAGGTTTGTCAATCTCGCCATGCTCATTCGGATCATGTGACCATAGAAGGCAAATCTCATATTTCGAATCGTGTTCATTATCTTTCATACATGTGTGTATAGTTTGTGGCTGCGCTCTCTTCTGTACTCACAATTTCCATTGACTGGTCCTAATATTTTCCTCAGGATCTTTCTTCATTTGGATTTTAGTTTCTCGGTCAGACTTTTCCTACTCATCGCGAGTCATTCTGCTGCGTACAGTGCCTCCGGTCGAATGACTATGCAGTAATGCTGAGATTGGCGTTGAGTGAAACTGATCACTTATTATAAATGATTTTAGTTAACTGTGTAATGTGCTAACTACCCATTAGCACTTACACTCAAAACACCTTATACATGATTATCACTATGAATTCAAGAACTAATAAATTCTAATAATGCTTGGCAGATAAAAACTCACAGTGAAATCGTGTTGCTGGAAACGCCCCAGCTTGAGTAAAGTGCCCCAGCGGATTGTTCAAAACTTCCTGGAGAAAGATCAACAAACGGACAACTTAATCGCTGGCCAGCCTTGACTATGGTTACGGGTTGCTTCCCTGTGTTGTCCTTAGTGGCCGTCTCCTAGCACTAGTTGGCTTTCTGCTTGGTTATATAAAATCACTACTTCCGCTCCCCTTGTTAATGTGTTTTTATTTTACGTCAATGCATCTTGTATAAAATCTCCACCCCTCGCTTCACATTTTGTGATGGAAGTGCAAGGTGGCATCCTGCTTCCCTTACATGTTCCTAGCTTTTGAGCGTTATCAATGTGTGCTAATATACGTCCTGCAATGAAACCCATGGAGAAAATGAAGAAAGGAGTTGGGATCGGGAGAAGACTACCGGAGGAGGCGTTGAAGAATACCAGGCCCGGGAAGCGACCAGCCCCGAGAAGAAAGAAGCTAGCGGCAAGCGTCAGGGGATACCGTCGATGTTTTCCGTACGTGGGGACTGAAGGCTCCTCCGGTCAGGAAGGAGCTCGTGTTGGGCCACAAGCGGTTCACCACAAGCCTGAAGGCCGAAGCTTTAGTGGCAGCTACCCATTAGAAGGGCAACAAGCCTGCTGTCGAGGCTGAAGCCAGTGTGACCACTCCAACACCAGGAGTCGAGTGTGCCACTAGCCGAAGCAAGTGTGAGTTGCCTTCGGGTGACGAGGCAGCCCTTTCCAGGGCCAACAGGGCTAGCGTGACCTCCCAAAATACCGAGGAGTTGGGCGCAAGAACCACCCAACTGGGTGAAGCCAGCAAGGCACCTTCAATTACTGGAAGTGATCATTCCGCTGACAGAACCCAACAAGAGTCACCTTCGGGAGATAAATTGGCCGTTTCCAGGGCCAACAAAGCTGGCGTGACCTCCCAAGTTCCCGGGTAGATGGTCGCAATAAGCAGCCAAACTGGCGAAGCAGTGGGGCCCCTCCAACTACCAGAGGTGAGCATGCCACTGTGGCTGCCACCAGGAGTCGCTGGCTCTTCTTGGATCGAGTAACGATCCGGCCATTTCCAGGGCCAACACCGCAGCCAGCGTGACCTCCCCAGATACCGGGGGTGGTCACAGACGTCCAGGTTGGAGTCAGTGGAGCCTCTCCAGTTAATGGAGGTGTGCGTGCCGTTGACGGATTCACCGGAGCATCCAGTATTGCATCCTCGGGCCTCAGCTCATTGGTCAGTGCCAGCCCCCTACAAAGAGTCGGCAGAAATGCTGATACAGGAGAATCTAGTGCAGCTCCTCCAACTACCGGAAATGTGCGTGGTGCTGATGGTTAAAAAGAACTTGTTTATTTATTTATTCTATTTATCCCGATTTCTAGCATGTAGCTTGGGACCTAGATCTACATCTTGAACTAACATTACATCTTTTAGCTAAAAATACAATTACAAATTTAGAATAAGCACCTAAAACTAAAAGTCGTATTTGTCTTTCTTTCTTATACCTGATTTACTAGTTGGTCCACCCCGGTTATATTACGCCCCCAGTACCCTGCCCCACTGGTAGTCCCACCGCACTCTGGATCTAATAGTGCCCAGATCGTCGAGAGCACCAGCGGGGGCGGGCATCCCCTCACCACCAGCCGGGCAGGTGCCCTACTGGAGATTTCGCTCCACTAACTACCCGAAATCTCACCACCTTTGGACTTACAATTAACTTAATCTAAATATTTATAAAAATACTTAATACTAACTTAACCTAAGTACAAGTCCTTCTTATAGTTGGCTGCAGGGTCTTTCGGTTGTTATCGCCTATCTATTTTCTGAACTGAAAGCAGTCATCCGATTGATCGGTGGACAGACCAGATTCCCGACAGCTCCAGCCCAGCATCACACGCTTGTCTACAAGTGGGCTGGACTCTAATTAGTGAGGGGTTGATTCTCTCGTCTGAAGATGTTGTTCTCTTGTGCGCCCTAGCTGGTATCAAGGTGCCCTCCAGTTCATCAGCAGTTCACACTACTGGAATCCAGAGAGCACTCCTTCCCTCAGCTAGGCTCCGGTTTTCCAGGAGATCCCCACCACATTCCGATAATCCAGTTTGTCTTTGTCACACCTATTGACTTAGTAAAGTCGTAACATTATGTGTCATCCATATATGCTGTAACGTCACTGTATACTGTCATGTCACAGTCGCTCTCCGTCCTGTAATACTTGACTTAAGTTGGCCAGTCTACTTTGTCCTCTATTTTTCATTGCAGTTAGTACTTATCTCTTTCGTATTTGGACACATTCTCCGCTATTGCATCCAGCAGTTTCCATAGGTCCACGTCACGCAGTATGTAATAAACTGTTCTCACTTACAACGGTATATGTAGGTTCATTTTATCTTCCAACGTCTCAATACTCTCCAGCATGACGTGTTCCGGCGTCGCCTCCCTATCACAATCGCAAATTTCTATATCCGTCAGTCATCTAGCGAAGAGTGACATAATATGGACCATGCCCAGTAATAAAATGTACCAAACCTGGAGAGGGCTGTGGGTACTCAATTCCCAGCCGTTCAGCAACGCTTAGAAATAGCTTATGCGATCTTTAACCTGTTTTGCCCCGCTCCCACTTGTCTTGCCACTCCATTTCAAAATATTTAATGACCTGGGGTCATATTGTTATCCCTGCTCTCGTGAGATTAGCCACTTTCTCCATATGCCCCTTCCTTATCCAATACAATGCAGATCTCCTCCTCACCTCTAAGTCCAAGGGCCAGATACCCAAGGCTACACACAAAGCGTCTGTGGCAACAGTCTTGAACGCCCCAGATAGCCTCAAAAGTACATTTCTCTTAAGGCTTCTGATTTTACTACTGATTCTTACCTGTCTGAGCCAATGAGCACACGCGCTAGCTTCATGACCCACAATGGAGACCAACATAATCTGGTGATACAATCTGATCAGCCTCATAAACAGTTTAAATCTGCCCTGCCCTATGCTGATGATCTTATTCATAGCTCTCAAAGCGTTTCCACATGCACTCTCCAAGTGCGTCATGAAGTCACGCCTTTCATCCAGCATCACGCCCAGGTATCTGGAATCCTTGATTCATCTTATCGTCTGTCCATCAATCCTAATCCTCGGATTTCTCTTGAGTACTTCCTGAATAGCACGTAAGTGTTCTTTCCAGGAGCTAAGCTCAGTTTTACCTTTTTACACCAAGAGTTCAGCCCAGTGAGAACTATTTCACTATTGGCTTCTAATTCTCTTTTAGCTGTTGCTACAATTATTATTAGTATATCGTCCGCAAAGGCAACTACCCCCGCTGTTTCAGGGAGTGACTCAATCTCTACTAAACCAGGTTCGAGTGCTACGTCCCAAAAAATATACCCACAGACTGACTCCTGTGTACATCCTTTCATTATTTTTTGATTACTGTCATTCCTGGAGATCTCAAGTTCACGTATCTTCCCCTACATTAGTCCATAAGACTCCTATAGAGGTTCTCCGGACATCTAATTTCTCTCAAACTCCCGAATAGCGCCGGCCACTACAAGTTGCCAAACGCGCCCAAAAATCCACGAAAATACCCATTACATATTTATCTCTATCCCTATCTACAAGACTCGTGGCCTCACAGATAGCGTCCTCCTTAGACCTGCCCCTACTGAAATCGTACTGTTGTTGATGAAGACCCAAAGCCTCTATGTTTTTGAAGTCTATTTCACAGGATATTTTCTTCCAATTTTCTTCATACATTTAAGAGACTAATTGGTCTGTACGATTTCGGAAGTTGGGGATCTTTATCCTCTCCCTTACTCAGGATAACTACCTCATTTTGCTTCCATATATCTAGTACTTGGCCCTGAACCACGCATTCATTCATCAATCTAATTAAGAAGGCCCTCCACCCTGATCCCATCTGGTCCAGGTGTTTTCTTCTTTTTCATTTCAGTCACAAGTCTTATTACTTCATCCTGAGTTACTGAATATGTCACTTCATAAATGACGTATCTACTCGTCATATCATGTCTAGTTACCACTTGTCCTTTGTCGTATTCTCTGTCTTCGTCTGGGAGTAGGGTGTCTATCAGCAGCCTCATTGATTCTTCCCAGTTTGATGTAAATCCTCCCCTCAGCTTCTTTAATGTCTAGATAATTGTTAGGGGTCTTACCTTTCCTGTAGCTATATTGAATAGTATTCCCCATGCTTTACTTCTCAATTCCTCTGGGACATATCGCTCTCAGATTTATCTCTTCACCGTTACCAGGGTGTATTCTAACTCTTCTTTTTACCGTCTATACCCATTGACAAGAAGTCCACGACTAGCAGGATATATAGACCTCTGTTATCTCCTTCGTGCTACCTTCATCTCCTTTCGGAGTCTACCAAGTCGTTCGTTTCATTGTCGATCCTTTATATTCAATGTATCCTTCACTTTTGGGATGGATGCCCTCATATCCCTCTGAACTGACCTGGCAGACTCCTTGGCGGCGATAGTGACATTTCCCCCTCCAGCCACCTCAGGCCTATAGGATGAAAACAGGGAAATAAGGCGAAAGCTCCCACCTGTATGATGGGTGGATACCTAACGGTGCCAGAGGAAGCCCTGATCAGGGGGAGCCCAGCCGTCTTTCAACGTTAAAGACCGCTGCAAGCGGCACTGGCTTGACCGTGATCGCAAGGGCCTCAAAAACCAGCATCAACTCCGACACCTCCCGCCAAGGGGTGTCGGTAGGTAAGAAACGCCCAGGTGAATTTTATTCAAACTCGGAAGGTCACACGCTTCGCTCGTGTCGACAGCGTCCGATTCCGAGGACGTTAAAATACTTTCTTCAGGACTAGGCCTCCCGTTGATTCATGATGAGTCAAGCCGGGTGTCCGATGATGAGTCTGAGGGATTTGAGACCGTAAGACTCCGCTGAAGTAGTAAGGCCGGCAACACAAGGAAGCTACCAGGGGGCAACCATAACCCTTTAGTCAGTAGCTTTGGTGATGAGAATGAGGTCAATGGTGGCCCGGGCCAGGTTGCGCAAGCGTTGGGAAAAGGTGGGAGGCGGTGGAAGCCTAAGGGTAACAACAAAAGCCATGCCTCACCTCAGCCTATTACTAGTAGTTCTGGGCCGGCTCCCAAAGCCAAGGGGAAGATCCCTCCCATCATCTTGTGTGATGTGGAGGACTACTCCAAGGTGGCGAGGGCCATGCAATCAAAGGCTCGAGAGCCTGTGGAAATGGCCAGGGAGCCGGGGGATCAACTGCGCATCCAGTGCAGGTCAGAGGAGGATTTTCGTGCCCTCTAGAAGTTCTTGCCTATCTTGGCGATCCAGCATTGGTCCTACGAGCTGGGATGGGAGCGAATTGTCAGGGTCATGATGAAGGGACACCTGATACGATAAAACCTTGGTAATATCCAGGAAGAGGTAGGTTTACTCATGAAATTCGTCACCCAGATGCTCTCCCAGTGGAAACGGGATCATAGGACTGGAGACATTCAGTGGTTTCCGAACTTCGTTGTCTCTCTGACTCCCGGAGAGCATACCGCAAGGCTGTACTCCATATCAGTCCTATGCGCTCTCCACGTAAAGTTGGAGAAGTACAAGTCTCTTAGTGACCCGGTTCAGTGTAAGAACTGTTTCCGGTTTGGGCATGTCCAGAGGGATTGACGTGCTAGCCCTAGGTGTGAGTTCTGTGGTGGTGACCACGAGAGGAGTGTGTGCCCGGAGGAGAGACGATATCCTCCTAAGTTCCTGCACTGCTCATGAGCCACTTCTTGGTGTGGCAGGGCTGTCCCACGTACAAGTCCCTTCAGGTGGCAGGGACTGTGTGGACATCCAAAGATCAAGAAGGGAGGATGGATGGTCTAAGCGAAGTCCAGAAGCCCTTGGGCCACGTTGCGGTGCGGAAGGTGACCGTGACTCCAGCTCCAAAACCAAGGCCGCTGGTGCAATCTTTTGCCAGTGTGTTGTCAGGGAGACAAACATATCCCCTCAGACCAAGGCACCTGCGAAATCCACCTTACCAGAACTAGTGTCATTAAGTTCTTCCCTCTTGTTCGAGGACCCGTCCAAGGCCACTCCTCTCGCAATCCCAACTCTCATTTCCCCCTTCCAGGCACCCTGTTCCACTATCCCCACCTCTTCGCACCCCTTCATTTATTTTATTCTACTCCCTACTCCTACCCCTTTCGACCTTACCACCGTCACACCAACCCGCAAATATTGCATTGAGCTACTCAAGGGTATTCCAAGACTTGATCCACGGGAGTTTTCATCGAGTATCTTGATAAAGGTTCAGGAATCTCCGAGGAGTAACCATTGCCACCTGGTCATGGAGAACATCATCCTCCACTTGGTATCTCATGGAAGTACACCCAAATATAGAACTATAAGTCCTGGAGGAGCTCACAGTCGCACTCTGAAACGCTAACGGAGTCGTGAAGAAGAAGACTGAGCTTCAAAGTTTCCTGGCAAAGCATCATGTCTACGTAATGCTGTTGGGTGAAACCCATTTGCACTCCACAATGAGGTTCTCGTTAGCAGAGTTTATCTGCCATTGGAGTGACCAAGCGTGGGATGTGGGAAGGTGTGGGACGGTGGTTCTGGTCCTAAGGGGCCTTGACCATCATGCCATCTCGTTTTCTCCTCTCCAACACATGGAAACAACAGCTATCCAACTGGTGGCCTCTACCGTCAATATGTGACTCATTTCCATATACTTTCTTTCCTACCGCTGGTTCGACTGAACTACGAGGGCTGACATGGAAGTGCTGCGTATAGGTACCACGCCTGTTTTAATCGGTGGTGACTTCAATACTAAGCACCCTTTATGGGGCTTTAGGTTTATGTGCGCTCGTGGTTGATTGCTCCACACCAACATAGAGCTACACAACTTGGTGTTTTCCGGCCTTCCCACGCCCATCCACATTCCTCACAATCCCCTTGGTTTCCCGGACGTCCTCGACTTCGCGGTCTCCAGAGGTATCAGAAGGCGGTTAGTGCTGAAGTTTCTAGCTGAACTAGACTCTGATCACTATCCCGTTCTCGTGAACCAGGGACACGGAGTGTCCTTCAAAAACCCTCCACACCCCTCTACTCCCCCACCCCCCGAAAAACCCGACCTTGAGCACACTGAATGAGACAGGCTCACGAATGTGTTGAGAGAGAAAGGGTGGGACCCACCCCTACATTTCGAACAGCAACAGATATTGAACGTGGTGCGGAGTACATAACATCCACTATCAAAGGATTGCTCGAAGCTTCAACGTCAAGGCGCCACAGGCTTCTTTACCCGATTATTTCCTCAGGCACATCCGGGAGAAAAATCGGCCGAGGAAGGCTTGGAAAATTACGAGGGACCTGGTAGACAAGGACAGCTGGAGACGCAAAGTCCACGTGGTTCGGTAGATGGTCCAAGAATACCGGAACAGTGTCTGGGAGGACAAGATTGAGAGCCTGTGTGTGTAGAACAGGTTCCTTGGTGATCATGACGAGAAACTTAATGTGGGTCCCTACACCAATGCTACCTATTGTAAGTCGTAACGGGGTGGCCAAATCCGACCAGGAGAAGGACGATGCTCTAACTGAGCAATTTGAGTCACAATTTGTACCGACTGATAACCCATCAGACCTGGTGCACATTACGCACATAGTTCAGGTTATCAGTGTGGTCTCGTACAGAACTTTGGATGAACTTGAACCCATGGAGGCGATATATATTTATCGGGTGTTAGACACTCCAAGACTAAAGGTCCGTTGACACGGTATTAGTTGACTAATACAAGTATATTAATTTGGCTGCGCGCGTACAGCTTGTGTAAACAGACAAGCAAGCTACTAACAAACAAGTCAACTTGCAAGTGAAAAGGTTGGTCACTTCCCAACTTTTCTAATGAAAGTAGACAATTCATAATAGCGGCAACTAAAAATTGGTTGTGCGGGTGACACTTATTTGTGGAATGTTATGAAAATAATGTGTTTTTGTGGAATTTTAAGCACCGGATTTATAAAGATAAGAATGCCAATGATATTGCACTAGAGGATATTGTAAAGTAATATCAGTCGTAGACATTCTTAAAAAGTGTCCACAATAAGATGTTACGTTAATATCGCAAATGTGCCTTGTGAGAGATATTATTTAATGCAGGTAAACAAATGCTATAAATAATTTATCAAAGCATTGTTTTCTGTCAATTAACGTGGCCTGAGTATTTTTATATTCAAACACAAAATATAATACAACATTGTAGCACCGTGATTAGTTCCGGCAAAATAATATTCATGCTATCGGCAAGTAAGTTATGAATGGCCGATGGTTTTCACGCAAAATCACTGGAACGCTTTCCAATTTCTCTATTTGACACTTTAACCAATCGTTATAAGATTTAATTAATAATGTTCAGCCCATACACTTCAACCACTTTGTAGTAATGGTTTGGCAACTTGATTAGATACACAACCTAATATTTTTTGTCTCATATAAAACTAAATAGTTTTTATTTAAACCAATCCACAAATTAATAAATTATTATTTTTAAGGAATATTTTAGGCCTAGCTAGCATTTAACAAGATATTTTGCTATTAGTATGTAATTATATTGATTTGAACTCCTCACATATATTAAAAATGTCATGTATGAAGTGCATTATTCCTTAAAGTATTGTATGTAAAAAAATCCTTTTAATACTTCATCCATGGAGAATCACACGCTTTTCAGAACTGATATCAATAAATTACATCATAAGACTTATTTTTTCTTTCAAAATCAACTCCGTATTAATACCAAAAAAGCAAGTGACGATAGCTCCTTCTACCTAATAGGATGCTAGCCTTGACAACATCTGTCGTTAGGACTCTTTCTATTAGTTGGTTTTGACACTGGCGACAAGGGGTTCCAAGAGGCAAGGTGTAGGCTATATATAAGCCGCTTGTGCGTATGAGTATATAGAGTAGCCATATAAATCTACACTGTACGGTACTCAAAACACGGAACATGTAGTGCTACAGAGAAATCATCAGTAGTTCAACTAAAACTGTATCGTATAAAATTATATCTACAGTACCGAAGATAATATCACTTTAATAAATCATGCGCAACATTAAAAGTCTTATTTATTCAATTAAAATATCAGATTGTATAACCGTGTCATAATAATTGGCACTCGATCATGGGGCTATAAAAACCAATTATCTCACAATAGCACCGTACCACTTTAATTAATGCTTGATCACGGGGTAGTTATCAGATAATTAAATGGTATAACTTCAATCGGCGCCTATCGCCGACGCGTATCGTATTAATTGGTGCCAAACGTAGACCAATTAACTCAATAACGTAATAATTGGCGCCCAGCGCGGGGCGATTAATTCAATAACACTATAATCGGCACCCAGTGTGAACCGATTAATTCAATAACGTAATAATTAGTGCCCAACGCAAACTGATTAATTCAATATCATAATAAGTATACGAACATTTAAAATAGGGTTGAAAAAATCTGAGTTAGGCCTCTTTAAAAAAATGCCCAACCGGGTTTGGTTGTATTGATATTTATTGACTTTATTTGAGTTTAATTGTATTGATCATGTATGCTAAGTGAGTTAAAAAATCAAGTAAAATAATATAATAGTTATTTGGGATCAAATAAAACATATTTTAATCTATTAGGGAATTAAGAAATATGAGACATACTAATTACTAACTTGTTCATGTTGTCTATTTCAAAATAATTTTTTTAAATAGGTAAACTAATTATAATATATTGCGTTTTCTGAAAAATTGTAATTTGTTTGGCCGCTCATTCTTAATCTAAGCTAATCTTTCCTAGCTCCTAACACATAAGCTTAATTAGTATATGCGTACTAATAACCCGAACGAGAAATGAGATGCAGTCAACAAAAAGGCCCCAACAGAGAGAATAGTTAGCACAACTTCATTTACAGCCATGATTTTAGAAGCGATATTGATACAAGTGAAAAATGCGTGTCAACACAACTAGCAAGTTGGTAAGCTAGTACTAGTAAACTTACATTAGTATACTAATATCCGGGCCTTAAACAAGACTCACGGACGTGATGGTATCAATAACTTGGTCCTCATAAAGCTGCCCCTGGAGGCGATTAGCTTCCTCGTGGAGTTATTCTATGCCATCCTACTTCTGAGTCACTTCCCCGAGCTCTGAAAGCACGCCAACGTCTTCTCCTTTCATAAACCAGGTAAGGACCCAGTCCAAGCTTCATCTTACCGACCGACCAGATTGATTGATTGTTTGGGTAAGTTTTTCAGGTGACTTCTACTGACGAGAATGACCTGACATGTTCGTGAGGCGGGCATATTGGTGGACGAGCAGTTCAGCTTTCGGATGGGACATGCTACGTCTCACCAAATCGTCCGGCTAGCGGAGCAGGTCACAGGGAACTTCAACATCAACAGGCTGACTGGTGCTGTCTTTCTCAACGAGAAAAAGGCCTTCGACCGTGTTTGGCACAAAGGTCTCCTTTTCAAACTCCTCTCCCTGAACCTGCCCTTCTACCTAGTTAAAGTTGTACAATCTTATCTATCCCATAGCACCTTCTCTACTACATTTGGGAACGCCACTTACCAAGTCAGAAGATCCGGACTGTAGTGCCGCAGGGTTCCCTCGTGGGCCTGGTACTTTTCAGTTTGTATGTGAACGACATTCCTAAATCCCTTGACACCAAGTTGGTACTGTATGCGGACGATACGGCTCTAGTAATGGAGTTGTGGTGAGGGTAGCTAGTAGAGAGGCAACTCCAGAATCACCTGACACAGTTTGAGGGGTGGCTGACCATCTGGAGGACAAGTATTAACGTGGAGAAGAGCACAGCAGTACTCTTCACCTGGAAAAGAAAGTTCAGGCCGGCCCCACTCCGGCTGTTCGGAGAGCAGAATAGATGGGTGAACAGTGCTAAGTACCTGTAACTTACGCTGGACACCAAACTGAGCTGGTGACTAAACTGTACGGAGAGACCTAACAAGGTGAGGCAAAGGTTGGGAATCCTAGGCCCACAGCTTAACAGGCATAAAGCCCTGTCTACAAGGAACGGTCTGACACTGTACAAGTAGTTGCTCAGGCTGATCCTCGATTTTATGTGCCACCTGGCGGACACTTATATGAGGAGGATGCAGGCGTTCCAGAACAAGTGTCTGAGGATCATTGTGGACGCACCTTGGCACGTTCGGAATGTGAGTCTACATCGTGACTTGGATATGCCTACCATAATGGATCACTTCTAGAACTAACGCAGTCCTTCTACGCCAGACTTCCCAGTGTCACCAATCCTCTTATCCAGGGGCTTGAGAATTACGTCATCGACCCTGGAGGGTGCCACAGACGCCCCAAAGCCCTGCTCGGATAAGCGAGAAGTGTCAAACAGTGGTTTGGGAGGCTCTCACTCAGCCACCCAGAGATTAGTGTCTTCGCACGTAACTCTAAAAACCCTTATTCGGTTTCCCTATATACTCCCCTCCTCCCCCACCAATATTAATAATGTTTTTTCTTTATTTCCGAAACCTCGCAAAATGCGACAATCCGTTCATTTTAGAATCCGAATCTACACGGTGTGACCAATTGGTCTGAACGTGTTGGAATTTGCTCTCATGCTCCCCTTCAGGGTGCATCAGATCATGTTATAATTCGACTGCAACTAACATTTTGTATTCTATTGTAACTATTCGTTGGAGGAACTACCTAGAAGTGAACCAAGGACCAGAGGACTAAGCAAGTGGCGATCACGGTGTTTGAGGCATCGATATTTACTCCTCACCGTAAGACTTAGTTTTGAATGCAAGAGTTTTTGATCTGTTTTTCTATGCCCATGAAACATAATCTTAAATATTTGGGCAATTACCAGTCTCCTTATACTGTATGGTCATGTTCTGGCTAGGCTAGCTCTTTAACTCAAATAATGTTGGAAATCAGGTTATCTATAGCTTCGTCCCATGACCTAGTTGGTTCTTTGACTAATACCAGTCTCTAATCTTTTTATTGTTGTACCTTTGTACGGTGATCAACTCGTGGGTACGCTACTAGTAAAGAGTAGTGGCCCACATGTTATTGTTTATTTTGTCTGGCCCCCTTCAGGCGTCATTTGTATTATTTAATGTTTACCTGTTTGCAGTTGTTTTAGTCTGTGTCCTGACTTGTGTAGGAGTTTAAATATAATATAGAATGACCAGGCAGTACTAATGAGGAATAGACCAACCATATTATCTTTAAAGCCTAAATTACTGGTAGCTCACCATTAACTATTTGTAAACTTATTGTTCCTTTTCTAGGAACTTAACTTTTTTATCTCGTAGCTCAATATGGAGTTAACTCATACTAGGTAGAACATTTACCTACCAACGTTGTAACTCTTTAAACTAGGATTGTCTAGAATTAGGTATTGTTAACTATAATTATTTTAGATGCTTATTAGGTTATAGTCTAGTAGCCACAAGGCTGTTATTTAACCTTATATCAATAATATTTACCAATTTAAATTGTCGTTGTTTTGAGGCAGACGCACCTTCATTATAGAATGTGTATTTGTTCTACTTTAACGAGCTACGCACTTTCTAATTATATACAGCTATACTTGTCATGGATGCGGGTCAAACCTAGGTGCTTCACACCAAACGCTCAACATTGGGGCAACAATGTTTAAAGTAACATATATAATTCCCAGCGATAAGCTATAGAAGGTTTTGTATATGATTTTATCAAACATTTGTATTACTTTCGACTAATTTCTAATTTATTTATTTTTGTTTTGTTTAATAGCATACAACTTGTGTGCCATTTCCATCTTGTTGATCCTTGATGTGAAGGCTTTCTTCTCGGAGATGTTAGGTTCCATCCACTAGCCTAGGTATTTACACTTTTTTGCCTGCTTGATTTTTTCCTGTTCTCATCTAGCTCTCTGGGCTCCGACATGATTGTTCGTTATGAACTCCGTTTTCTCAAAGGAGATCTGTAGGCCCACCTTTGCTGTTTGCGTCTTGAGTTGGTTGATTTGTTTTACATATGTGACTAGGGAATCAGAAATTAATTTTTATTATTACTGTCACATCCGGATTATGGTAAGGACGGATTGAATCAAAACGACTTCGTGGAGTTAATGTTTCTGCTTGACTGGAAGGTTTGTTCG
>CABEEJ010010391.1:0-14404 GCA_901482245.1 Timema douglasi
ATCACCCTACCATTACACATTAGCGTAAGTGTGTATAACCCGAACGGGTAGTAAGACGCGGTGCTAATAATAATAATAATAAAAATAATAATAATAATAACACTTAATATATTAACAGCTAATATAAAGTTTAAATGATTTACACCCAATTTAAAGTGGATATCCATGCCCAGTATTACCAGCCATGTTTCTATGCCTAACCTCCTTGTCAATGGCAATTAAGTGCGATGTGAATCGAGTGTCTAAGACAATTGTGGCGTGTTAGAGAACCCTGAAAGCTATGTGATGGGCTCTTTTGCTCTCCCTATAGAGTATTCTTGTGTGCTGATATAAACAGTTGGTTCAGTAAGTGCACTCTAAATACCCCAAATAAATAAAGACAGGTGACACAAAACAATGAAATTCATTATTATAGATATGTGTCCCATTTTATCTTGTTTCCAAATTGGTCATGTTTGTATTTCAGTAGCGTGTAGCTGCTTAGCATTATAGGATGTGCTCAAAATGTTCCACCTTTAGTCTAAACGCATGACAAGGTGATCGTGTTGTACAGGGCCTAACTATTATATATATACATGGAGTTTGAAATAACCATTAATAATAACCACTACAACAGTGGTTCTTAACCTTTTATTATTCGTGGCACCCTAAATATCCTAAAATATTTTCGCAGTCCCCTGGTTTTACTAAAATATTAATCATTCAAATTTATTCTAAAATAGTGGTTTTATTTATTGGTTATAGTAACAAACAAATAAAAAACTAATTAATTTACCTAAATGTATTTAATTGGACCTGTGCTGTTGAACACTTTCTAATAATTTGTCTATTCTTGTTTCAATTGTATAATTTAATTATATTCGCATGCAGGAGTAGATTCGTAGTCGATTTCGCTGCTTCGTTTTAATATTTACTATTGTGTAAAATCCCTTTGAACATAAATAACTAGAAACAAAGGGCAACAAATTTTGAATGGCGATGGTAAACAGATGGGGACTATTTTGTATTATCCGTGCTTCCCCTCCTCTTCATTACCCCGGGAAATCGAGAGTTTACTGTACTTATATGCTTACGATCATCGAATTATTTCTTCCAAAACGTAAAATTTAAGATAGTTGA
Organism: Timema douglasi; assembly: GCA_901482245.1. Taxonomy (NCBI): domain Eukaryota; kingdom Metazoa; phylum Arthropoda; class Insecta; order Phasmatodea; family Timematidae; genus Timema; species Timema douglasi. Next base: position 1,120 of record CABEEJ010010391.1, read on the forward strand.
CTTCAGTAATAAGCAGATAACATTTAAAATTATTTATTTGAGGCTCCCCAAAAAACCTTTTACTGCCCCCTGGTTAACAAGTGCTGCTCTAGAACATACCTAGTTAGCAGGTCGAGAGAAGTCGAATATGGTGTACCAACAGTTTCGTGGAATCACTTGGCTGTAACTCGCAAACAGTCAAGTGGAACACGTGTTTATTGAACTCTTTAAATTGTTTTTGGGTCTTCTGTCCCCCGCTGAAGTGGATTACACATGTTACTGTACACCCTGTTTAATTCAAACAGAACTAATGAAATGTTAATTTAAATTTTTTGTTTTCTTTCTCAGTGAAAAATATGAGATTCTATCCCATTTGTATGTGAAATGTATATAATTTTTTACAAGCAACTTACAAACTAACATAACTCTAAAAAAACACAAGTCCTAAAGTCACTAATTTTTGTTTTCTAATACCTGTTCTAATTATTCTAAATATTTTAGGTTGAGGAAGGTTATATTTAGAAGAAATGTAACCGAATTTTCGCCGAGATAGAGTGGAAAACTATTTTGAGGAAACTATCATTAGTACACCCGACCAAGATTAAAACCTCAATCCGCTCCTCATCGGCAGTCTAGTTTACTGCTAGAATAGTGCCTTAGAAAACGCGGCCACCGGGGCGGGTGCAACAGTTAATTCATCACCGGTAAAAAAGAAAAGGGACCCCAATTTCACAAAACATATTCTTCTAGCTTATACTAAAAAATTAGTCTTAGTCAGATATGCTAACCTCTGAGATATAATTTGATATCTTTAATGAAGGAACGATTACAAAAAATGTTAAATATTGATAATACGTTACTTTATTAGTACAGTGTAGAAGTATTTTTTAACGCTGAAAAGTGAAGTTTGTAGATCACATGATTGCGTATAAATATATGAAAATGAGTTTTAATAACTTTTATAGATGTCGTAAAAGTTCCTTAGTAACTAACTCTGACTTGAAATATAGGATAGTGTGTGGGAAAAAAAAGTGAATTGATGGTCTGGGGTTTGGTTGTGGTGTTTGCCCTCAAATTAAGCTAAAATATATAAAGCTTACATAGCCTACATGCATAAATGCATGCATGCATACATACACGCATGCATACATATATACATATATATACAAACACATATACATGGACACATACATACATATACATACACATACACACACATACATACACACACACACACATACACACATACATACATATATACATCCTTTAAAATGAGTGCTCGTTTGTCAAAATCGGTAAAGCCGTTTTCTCATAATTACACTTACTGAAAATGGGATTATTAAATTATATACAAGAAAATGGGCTGTAGCCAGTAGTGTTTACTTTCTGATATGAATAAATTATTGTAACCATGATTGTTTTTAAATCTCTAGATTAAGATGAATCTTACGTTTTATCTCCTACAATTCAGTCTGTCTGTATGTCGGATCCTGAGGCCATGAACTAAACGGTTTAGTGTGTTTTGTTTAAACTTGATACTTTGATACTAAATAATATAAGCTCAGGTTCTATAAATTATTATTTTAGTCCTCAAAGTTAGGTAAAGTCTTATTTTATAAAGTTCAAAATTTGTCAAAAATTATTCAACTTTGAAATTTTTTAAAAACGCTTATAGCAATTTTTATCAAGTTCAATTTCTAAAAAGTGTTTAGTATAAATATTAGTATAATGTTTGTTTTTCTGAGGGAAAATTATTAAAAGGCAGTTTACTACTAACTTATTTTTAAAATTTTGTCACATATTGTATTAGACTATAATATTTATAATTTTGTCCAATTGTGTCGTATTATTTATTTTTGTTTTGCTTAACACTATGGCTATAAATAACTTAATATAAATGTTGGGATGAAAAAGGTTATTTAGAGGAAGAGCTATCTTGGATAGGTGATGGTTAAATTATAATCTAGATTCCCATTGGACTCAATTGAAATATAAGCCTCGACCTCTTTTTCTCAGACAATCCAGTCTATTGTGAACCTGACGCCTTAGGCATAACTCAAATATAGCTGATTGAAGTGGCTCCAGAATAAAGAAACATATAAATCTGAAAACGAGCACATGTACTGTACCTAGCAAGTTAAGGGTGTGGTCTATGTGCGTATTTTTATTTTATTCTACATCCACTACATGTCTGACACCCTATCCCCCGTTTGTGATGCTAGGAAGGAATACAACAATTTTTAACTATCATTATGCACTGAATATTATAGAGATTCGTTTGTTTTCTACCTAACGTTATCACCAAGACAAAATTCCAAACTCAAAACCAAAGCTAAATTAAACCTAAAAACCAAAATCTTAAAAAACAAGAGAAATTTCACGACTCTTGTAACCGCACGGACACGACCATTTCCGAAAAATCTTCGTGGATTTTAAAACTGGTTTTGTGTTTATTTATATGGTTAGTTTGTTCCAATAAAAGCTTTATTCTTACATAATTTTCACAATAAAAACTATTTTTAATAAATATGTACAAAATAACTCTTTGCTTAATCCTTTTAATTCAGCTATAAAGGAATATTTAGATTTTTTTTTATATCAACATTGATATCTTACTTTATCATTGTTATTATTATTATTATATTACTACTACTATTATTATTGTTGTTATTATTGTTATTAAGGAACTACCCTATTAGAAATCTGCCCAGTACATGATCTACTCTTAATACTTATATTTGTATTATTCTGCTTATTGTTTCTGTCCTTGTTATCCATGCTTATTGATTTTTCTCTACTACTATTTAATAATGTAGTTTTTTACTATCATTAGTAATTTTATTATCTCTTATTAACTATTTATTTGTATGTATCATTACTATTATTGTTAATTTTGTTATGTATTTCTGCTTACATGTCAGGTACTTGTGTACTTTTCAGTCCTGGCCTGTTATAGGTTTCGTGACTATTGGCCAGCACTATAATAAAGGACATATAAATGTAAAAACATTAATAAATTATTATTATTTAAAAGATATTAATATTATCCCTCAAACGTGAGTGGCGTGATAACTGAAGATCACATGTCTTTAAGTATAAATATATTAAAATTATATTGGTAACTTTTATAACTGTTCTTTTCTGTATGAATGGGTCTTGACACATGTGATGCAATGATAAAATCCTCAAATTGCTTTTGTTTTGACGCATTCGCTTCTTCTGTTTTACACGGGTCTATATTTCCATTTAGAACAAAGTGGACTTAAAGGGAAGTTTCTAGATTTAAAATTCAAATTTAAAAAGGATTTCCCATAACCTTTTTATGGGCTATATCTTTGTATGCAAATTTTAAACATGTAACCGAAGTTTTAAAATATATTTTCCCACAAGACTACTGGCAATACGAGTGTATATTTTATATTCATTATTGTATAAAACTGGTTTCCTACTTTATTACGTTGAAATAGCTTTTACTCCTCTCTCACTCTCACTTATATTTCTGTTAAAGTTGTTGTCTCACAGTTAAATTAGATAATACAGACCTTACCAAGTTTATGAATTTCACACAGTGCGTATTCCATCTATAAATTAATCCAAAAGCACAGTTTATTTTTAAATAGGTATACAAATTATGTAGGCCAACACATCACGAATATAAATTCGTATATAAGTTATTTTTAAACTATCGTATAATTAAAAAAACTGTTTAAGTTTCGGGGTATTTGAGAACGTTTTTGAAAATACAAAACTTTTTGCGGTCAACAACAATAACATTTTTCAATTTAAGAGTGTAATTTTATAGCCTGGCAATATGGTCTCACAAATGTTCCTTAATCCGACCCATAGGAGCTTTCTCTGAGTACAAATGTGTAAGACTTAATAGAAGTTTCCTCAAAGTGGGGGTGGGCTAAGTCATCGACATTGTGGCAGCTTAGATGCTGCAGTAAGGTCGGCGACGGCCACCCCTATGACACTCCTTACTCACAGCATGTAAAAATTCTAGTTCCACTGATCAGACATTGAAGCAAAAAGCGATACTATCTTAGCATATTAGCACGCGCTCAATTCAAATATTGTAAAGATGTTTGAACTACCACGTTTTCATTTGATGGTTTTAGGTAATATGTTGAGTAGAAAAAAAAAACTAATATGAATAAAAAAGGCTCTTACTAGTAAAATACAATATAGTATTAGCTATAATAATTGGTTTAAATGATAAAAACTGCTTGTGTTCTTTTTTTGTTACATAACTCTGACTTGGATGATTGTAACAGCCCAATATTTGGACGAGTTGCGCTGACACCATTCCATCAAAAATACCAGCTGGATTGGATGATTCTCTTTAGCAACATCTTAGTCACATTCGTACAGTAATTATATAAACAATGTATAGAAATTATAACAAGTAGTGGGGGTGGGGGGGAAACAGGTGGCCTAACATCATGCTAATTTGGATTTTTTCAAATGGGGAGGTCGGGATTCTAATTCTGGCCGTGTATACAGGGGTTGATATTTCCTAAATGGTTTTCATTTCTCCCTCCAAGTAAATAAGGGTACATTTCCTGTAAAGTCTACCTAACAACCGTGATTAAGTTTGGATAGCCGTGGGTGCAGTGAAAGAATAATTAAACACTAGGATTTAAACGCTTGTAGGCAATCAATATCTTGTGATGGTCCCAGGGACAAAAATTGGGGTCAAACCGTGCGAAAAGTGGAAAACCACAGGTATAATATATTGAATTTATAAGAATATTTCTACAATTTAAATATAATACACTGTGTTTATTTAAAAAAAACTCACCCCTCCCCTCCTTCCCTAGAGTATAGAGCTAATTTAAGTAGAGAAAATATATATTTCACATTACCACGCAACTTTTACATTCGTTGTAAATAATTATTGTAGTTGACGCGTTTAGTAAAAATAACATTATTTTTTTAAGCTATTAATTATTTTCTATGGTCTCCATATTACTTTATACAAAAAAAAAGCTTTTAGGTTAAAACTTCTCTACAATATTTGAATTGAGTGTGTGTAATATACTAATATACTCGCGCTTTTTGGCTTCAATGCCTGATCACTGAAACTAAAGAGCAGCCAGACCCATATATCCTAGACCTTGGTGGTGGCTAAGTTTTGTAAGGACCTAGTGACGTGGGGTACACCACGTCTCTCTGGACGGAGCTACGTGGATGGTACAGGGTAGCAGCGGTATTAGGATCGACTTGAGGTACAGATCAAATGATGCTCGAGATGGTTCAAGATGGAACAGCCAAGGGCGTGACCGCATGGAGGGGTAGTTCAGCCGTGGTTCTGCGGTGTGGGTGGAAACACTATACACTATATTTTCCCTGAAACCCTCTTTTATCAAATGAACAAAACCAATGAAAGACGGAAATTCTAGGAGGTGAAGGAGAAGGCAGAGGACAGGGTGTAGTGACAAAAGTACTGGACCTGTCGTAAGACAGAACATCTAATAATAATAATAGTATAGATATTGATAATACATATTTAAATTGTCAGCTGCAGATTCCATGTATTGAAGTAGGAAAACGTAATAGTACAGGCTTAGTAACGTTTCAAGCTGCCAACAGATTCTTTATAAGAAAAGTTATTTGCAGAAATACTTATAAAATCATTGAGTTAGTGTTTTTTTAGTGTTTTTTAAAATCCTTAAAACCACATCCCGACAAACACGGAGATAAAAATGCATGTGCTATTTGTATGGAGAATCGTTAGTGAGGAATTATCAGAAAGGTGTAAACTACGAGACAATCAGGGAGAATATGCCTACTAATTTTCCAGCTGCTATGGTGTAAAGGTGTGCTTGGTCCCCTATAGCTGTCGAAGGGACATTTCAAGAATATGTGACTTGACTCACACAAAGGTCAATTCTAAATTCATATAGTCTTTTTTTAAAAATTTATATTACGTTTAACCGCATGGCTTAATTTAAGGTAGGCCTCTATGTATAGTGAAGGCACCTTAGATTATTTACACTCCTGTTAGAGTGGATGGAGAATTTAAAAGTTTCAATTTAAAATCCCATGTGGAAGACCACCGCTAATGCATCCAGCCGATGGGTGGTAGATTAGGGCAAATGGTGATGGTGTACGAATCTAGTGAATATTTATTACGTACACTCACGGATTACACTATGGCACTATCCTATAAGTTATACCATAGTGGAATAATGCAAGGTGGGCTTAATACCTTTTAGGGTAATTTAAGGGTATATAGAAAGAAGTAGCCTTATAAACTATTATTATATTAAAAGGATGAACCTATAAATAAATACTAAAATATGATATAAGGCGTTTGGGACTAAACCTAGAACTCTTGGACGTGTGGTCTACCCGTATCACCACTCGGACAATCCTCTTGACGTGTAAAGTCTCGTGTTCTCAGGTCGCAGGTGGACTGAGGTGGGACTGAACGAAGAGGGCGAAGCGGAAGGCGCGGAGCACCAAGGAGAGGCTTATCAGCAAGGAGGGGGAGATGTCCTGCCTCCGTTCAGGGGCCGTGCCTCGACTGATGGTAACCTTCTAGCCAGACCTCGTAAATGGCGATATCCACCTCCTGCTCCTTCCAGTCAGCTCCAGTATCAGCAGGGGGGGCGTCCGGAGAGGCGGATGAGCATTTCTATGCGTGGGAACAACGCCAGCTACTGAGGAGGGGCTCAAATCTCCATGTCACACCCTAATTTATATCACTTTAATGTTTGCAGAACTGCATTCTCTCAACGCTCATCTGGCGAAAGACAGTGTTGGCAACAGCGCCCTTATGAGGAGTCAGCAACACCAATTTATTATAAAGTGCAACGCATCTTAATTCCTGTTCAGGCTCTCCATAGCTTACACCTACTAATATAATTTACATAGAACAGTAGGAATAGTTTTAAGAAAATTCATCCACACTTCTTTCAGTGAAAAGAATTGTAAGCCAATTAATGGAGTAAAGATAATTATCATCTTGTAAGTATTCAAAAATTACTCTACTAAGTCAGAAACAAGGCCGCTGTTGGTAAAACGATGATGATATTATACTTTCCTGATGGAGCCTTGTTGCAAGTATTGACAACGGTGTTATTTTTCAGTGGTGGCAACATCGCGAGCATTATATGCTCCCTTCATTCAGCCTATCGTTTCCAGAATTGCTGACAGTTTTCTATCAGCAACTCTGGATTAACTATGATTTATTTCGATACAACATATCATCACGTGTTTTTTTTTCCACTGTTAACAATAGTGAACTCATCCTTAACTTGTTTCAAACAATTTTTTTTAACAATTGTTGACAATGAGGTTCGTTACTTTGATTTATCCTCTTAAGAAACCCTATATTGTAAGGATATGTGATGATGGTTTATTTATTGTCAGCAATACTGCACTCCTTCCCCTCCGCCAGACTATATAATATCCGCAGTTTAATGTTTCAATACCTGGTAACTCTAGTTTTATTTTTTGAGTTTTACTAATCATGGCCTAACTTTGGTCAGAGCTAAAACAGCGTGAAAATAACAGCTGCTGCAAGCAATCTAAAACATTGTATTTATTTTAAAACAACAATTTACAACAAACATAGCATCAGCAGTGTGCTGATAAATAAGATATGAAAAATAAATATACTGGTCGGATGACTAGGAGGCACTGAATTCACCATTATAACGATCTGGTAGAGCAAATATCAAACACTAATAATTATTGCTACTTGTATATTTATTTGTGTTTTCTAGTAAACATATTTTATATAACTATCTAGATTTAAAACAGCTTATATAAATAATTATTTTTGATACATTTTTTCAAGTACTTGTTATGTGTGCTATTTCAGTGCATTACAATACGTTTATTTAGATTTAAACAAAATCTGAAACATGTAAAACTTATAAGAGTATATACATGTTGATTCACAGTTTATAAACTTCATAGATCTCATAATTATAACATTTAAATGTTTCACAACACTCGAAATGCCAATTTCCAAATTTTTTGGCAAGCATTATTTATAATATTTAGTTGCAATGAATTCTTGTGGTTCTGGTCTTATAAAAATGTATATATTTAAATAAAAAGCAACGCGTATTTTCCTATTCTTAAACCAACAACCACCCTCTATCATGTTTATAAGAACGAGGGGGAATAAAACTACCAATCTTCCTACTCGTGGGTAAAGAGGAAAGATCACTGCTAATTCTCAAATATCATGTTATGCTTATCAAAAATGTATTGTCTTTCATAAAGAAGTGCTAAACCTATATCCCTTTTTCATCAAGTAAGCGTATAACCCTAACGGGTAGTAATACGTGGTGCTAAGTAAATATAAATAAATTCATCTCTTATAATCTTAAAGTTCCGCAAATATGCTTAAAAGGTTGTTGTTAATGAGCTAATTCCACATTTTTTTCCCCTATTAATTAAACTCCAACTATGGGGTTGTTAAAGAAAAAAAAGAGCCCTGTTGGAAGCTTTCGGGTTTAATTTGTGTGGAACACTTTTGAAAAACTAATCATATCAAGAGAAAACCTTAGTTTAAATTGTGTGATGCCCATGACAAACATTAAGAAACTGTTGAAATTGCTGTTAGAAAAATAAAAATAAACATGTTCACCGATTACTTTTTTATAGATGTTGTGCAAAAAAGTTTCTGTTATAAAAACTATAAAAGTATTGACCTAAATGAACGTTTACCCCTCCAGCCCACCTCAAGTTTTATGGCTACAGCACGTCCTTGGAGCGTATAACTCGAAAAAGAAGTAAAACACAATGCTAAAAAAAAACCTTCGTTGAATTTAACTATCATTTTTAAACTTCACTCTATTCACAGTAAAGTGTGTTGTGAGGAGTAAACCAATAAAGTTGAATGAAATAGAGCTAAGAAAAGCACAAAATATAAAATATTCTGGAAGAGGGAATGAGGCAAAGGGTGGGATTAGAGAGGATAAAATGAGAAGAGGACAGTAGGTATAGTTGCTCCATAGGTGTGTAAGAGAAGTACCTTTGAAGTTTAAGGAAGTGTTGTACAGGGCGTACTTTGTACCCATTGTCACACATGTGGCAGTAACATGGACATTGAATGTATGAGAGATTAAGAAAGTGGATTTTATGGGAATGAAGTTTGTGGGAAGCATGATAGATGTCAAGAAGAGTAACAAGATTAAGAATGAAGTTATCCGGGAGATATTAGGGGTAGAGGGCGTTCATAAGATAGTAGAAGAAGCAACACTAAGATGGTATGGGCATGTAATAAGGATGGAGGAGAATAAGATGCCGAAGAAAATGATGGAAATAACTATGTAGGAAAAATATCCCAAGAGAGGGCAATATAAATATAGGAGGAACAGATAACAGAAAGTGTGCAAGTGAGAAGATAAGAATGGAAGAATTAAAGGAACATGAATGGTGGAAGGATTGAGGAATATGGAGACATTTTACTAAACTGACCCAGCCTAAGGCTGGAAAGAGTTGATTATGATGATGTTGATGATAATGATGACTATATTTATTAATAAATTTAAAGATTTCCAACTTAAATAGTACATTTTGGCCAAACCCTAAAAACCATGTTCATATAACTCTGTAAATTCACACCTGGACATGGTAATCGAACCCAAGACCTTTGGCTTTGTGCGACAATGTTCTAACTTCTGAGCTATCCAGGAATCGTCCCGTGCTCAGGGTCATTCCTCACTCATATTTTAAGGCAGAGTCCATGATGGACGTGTGGAAATCGTCGGCTACAAATGTGTGATTTTATTAAGATCACGCGCTATCAGATAATGCAGCCATCTTCGACTCGGTAGTTGGCTTATTGCTGCCATTTGAATATGATATCTGAATGGAGTAACTCTCACTAAAAAGCATAAATAGTAGCTTTGGCTATTTGATTCTTAAATATGTAATGCCTTACAATTATAATAATTGTACAAAGGGTAGCTTTAAGCCAACTATTGAATCGAAGGTGGCTGCGTTATCTGATAGCACGTGATCTTAATAAAATCACACATTTGTAGCCGACGATTTCCACACGTCCATCATAGACTCTGCCTTAAAATATGAGTGAAGAATGAACCCTAGGCACGGACGATTCCTGGATAGCTCAGTGGTAAGAGCATTGGTGTACTAAGCCAAAGGTCCCGGTTTCGATTCCCGTGTTTGGGTGTCATTTTTCAATTTTCAGAATAAGATATCTAGATGGAGTAATCCTCACTATAAAGCATAAATAATCGTTTTGGTTATTAGATTCTTATTTTCATCTAAGCTTTTGCTTCAATTATCGAGATTCGCACCTTGATGTGGAGTGGGTTAATTTCAACGCCTAAGCTCATTATCTCACCAAATAAATTTGTTTTCAGTTGTTGTTGCAAAAGTTTATTTTATCTGTGTAAGGGTCGTTTTAAAAGAAAATGCACCGACATTATAGCAGAAAGAGTATGGGGAAAACCATAATATAAATAACCCTCAGTACTATCTGTTTGAGATTTAGACCCCGTCGTTTTTGTCAACTATGTCCTGACACAATCTAAGTCTAACAGCTTATACCATATGTCCACCAGTGAAGGTGTAAAGGTATTATGAAATGAAGGTTATGTCATAAACTAGTTTATTGAAATGTTATTTCATAGCAGATGCGTCAAACCATGTAAAAGTAACTTCTTCCAGGCGGGGAAGAACATTTTGTGATGCAAAAACAAATTATGCAACAGAAAGACGTTGCGTAAGAATCTATTTTGTTTCAACTGGATGGATTTCATTTATATAGTAACCGACAGAGATAGCTGTCTTGACTATAAGCCGAGTGTAAATATATTTTGTGATTTTGTATCCATACGCCTCACATCAATGGCCACGTGTTATAAGGCGTAGGGCTCACAATGGACTAGAAGACAAAAGTTGCAGGTGCAGGTGTATTCCTTCTTATTGCCCTCCTCACACATGCCTCGTCAATAAAGCCGTTTAATAACTCTTGTTTTAAAGCGTATGAAGTAAATTATATCTTATTTAATCCTTTTGAAGAGTTTCACATACTTTCTATATGAAAATTACAGCACATTTCCATAACATCAGTGTTTATTTTTAATTTATAAAAATTGAATTACACAGGATTAACGTTTCCAAATGTATACGCCACCATATCAATACATGCATTATCAAGTATTCAAATAATATTCAAATTTTGCAAGTGTATGTGTGGATGTTTAACATAAATTTGTTAAAATAAGAGCTACCAATTTTCTAAAGCTTATGACTACGTTTGTTTGGTTATTTTTCATCCACTAATATTGTCAATGCGTTAACTGATTTGTGTGCTCAAGACACCTAATCTGAAGCATAAATCAAGTGAGGGTCGTTCAAAACATATTTATTACAGTAAGGCCTATTGTCAAATACAATATTAGTTCTTAAGTATTAGAATTTGTTATATAAATCCATTATTATAATATTAAACAAGGAGTTTAACTAAAATTGTCTCTTTATATCAACATTTTATTGCATAATGTATAGAATATGGAATTTTTCAATGAATTAATCACATATCACTGAAAAAACTAATTATTTTGTGAACTATCTTACTTAAAGACATTAAATAGTGTTGATAATTTTACTAACAAGACATTTTTCAAACGATGAAGGTAAAATTTAACATTTATATTATAAATTCTACAATATTTTACTATAGCTAAACTTATTTTTTCGATCTGGGTGGCTTCAAAATAAATCCAAAAAGAGCCTTTAATAATACATAATACAAATAAAAGTATAATTGAATTGTGTAACTTATACTATAGATGCATTACTCTGCAAAGATTGTATTTAAAATCCACAAACCTCTGTAAAATGAATTAAACAAATTAAAATTCTCAATTAGTATTGGTTTTTACATGTCTTACTATACACGTCTACAATAAACCCCTTTATAATTTTGAATTTGATGAAAATTCTTTCTTATAAAAATGTATCTCAAATAACAGGCCTTCGTACACTTATGTAAAAAAAAAAAGAAGCTAAATATAGATAGACACCATTTAAAACCAGGTGTATTAAAATACATCCTATTCATGACAGTAATAATATTGCTAGATGTAATTTAAGAGGCCATCTCACGCCCGATTAACCTAGTTTTTAAATACTTTATTACGTTCAAACCAGTAAGCGTTTCGAGGTGTGGTTTTCCACATTTTTCACTTGCCAACAGCCAAATTGAAATCAGTTTAGTATTTTTCTCATTTTAAAACAATAATTTTCCAATTTTGTTGTAATTTTTAAAATTTGTTTTCTACAATACAAAAAACTTCACCACAATGCGACGTTTGGTTGGAGCTATATTTCCTACCTAAGCTAGGCGTTATCTATTGGGTGAGACAGCCTCTTAAGACTTATTCACATTTAATTTGGCTTCAATAATTACATGAACTAGTTACAAAAATAAGCAGTCTATGTATATTATTTATAAATGTGGATGTTTATGAAATTTTAATTCAAACACAATAAAATGAACGCATTTATTTTAAACTAGCATTTTAATCTTGAAAAACAGTTTTATAATTATTATATTTTAAAAATGATCAAATAACTTTGCAATTTATTAATTATTTATTTGCATGTTTAAAACATGACTAGTTTTCAATTAATGCTTAATGATTTGTATTTATGGTAGCCAAATTAAGGTGGGAAGGCTTTGATGCTCCTTAAAAGTTTTAAATTTGGTAAGTTTTATAAGATATTTATTTTAGGTATACATATATTGAAACGTGGTTAATTTACTTGATTAATTTTCAAAAATGTAACAATATTAAATAATTTTTATATATACCCTTTGGAGAAATTAAACTCAAAAATTTAAAGAAATACAAAATAAACTGCGCAAAATATAATTATAAAAATCAAATATGAGTAGGAATGAGAGTGGTAGGATTTAAGGGGAAGATACTCGTATTTGTATGAAGGGAACGTTGGCAACCATTTAAAAAAAATTCCTGAATACAAACTCCAAATTCTTAGTCACCAGTAAACCAGACTAAACGAGTCTGACATATATATTCCTAGCTACCTGGTAAACCAAACCAAATGAGCCTGACATTGTATATCTCTATATAGTATGTGTGTGTGTCTGATTCTAGATTTTGCCCACACCTTCTCTCGCATTAAACAATACATCAACACATTCGACAACTTCAAATGCTAAAAAAGAATTAAATTTCAAGAGCAGCAGTAGTGATACTGATTTCTCATCAAACTCACGGGATAGGTTGAAATTGGTCACGTGACCACGCCTCCTCGCTCTCTGATTGGCTGTTGGTTTTCCCCC